>WEDG01005134.1:0-124808 GCA_017591395.1 Schistocephalus solidus
TCCCAACGGATCTCCAAACTAGTCAGGCCTTCGGCCGGTCTGCAGGCCTCCGTCTGGAATCGCCACAGTACTCACCTGAACACCAAACTGAAGATGTACAAGGGCGTCGTCTTGACGACACTCCTTTACGAAGCGGAAACCTGGACCGTCTACTCGAACCAAGCCTGGAAGCTGAATCACTTTCATCTCAGCTGCCTCCGCAGAATACTGAAGCTGAGATGGCAAGACAAGATCAAGGACACGGAAGTCCTGGGATGGACCAGAATCCTCACCATCCACGCCATGCTGAGGCAAGTGCAACTGCAATGGAGTGGTTTCTACGGAGATGTCGCTACGGGTGATCGCCGACAGGAAGGTCATAAACGATGCTTCACTTACACTTTCAAGAAATCGTTGAAGCAACTGCAAATCAAATCCGGTGACCTGGGGGACCTAGTCCAGGATAGACTCGCATGGAGAAGATCCGTAAAAACTGGTTCATCAAACTATGACGCCAAATGTATCGCCACCGTCAAGGCCAGAAGATCGGAACGAAAGTCACCAGCACCCTGGACCAATATTGTCGATTCCCAGGCCCTGCAACATGCCCGCGCTGTCAACGCATCTTTTGCGCGTGAATCGGCCTGGTTGAACATCTTCGGACGCTATGCACCAACAATCCGACAATTCCAAATTCTACGTCAAATTCTGCCAACCCTCCTTCTGACTCCCCACCCTCACTCCTGGCATCAATTCAATTATTCCTACCATCATAGAGACCACATCCCTCTACTAATTGCCCGTTACCCCCACCAGCGCAGCCTCCACCGCCTTCGCCTTCACTACTACCACCGTAAGCACCATCTCCTAAACTGTCCTCAATACGACCGCACATTCACCTTACGCATCGGCCCGGTCGGTCACCTGTGAATTCATTGCACGGAGGCTGGTGAACCAGTACCCTGTGGCTCCGACATACAGTCGCCGTGCCCGCCTCCACTGCCCTCAATACATAGACAACACCCTCACAATCATAATCATGTTCCTAATAAAATCACGGTTTCCTAGAAACCGTGTGTTGAAAGGCTGCCAATCTGACGCTCTCACCAGAAAAGGCCGCCGGCCCAGTGTATGTGTTGGGTGTGTCGAGTTGCTGACCAGTGGACTGGGAGTCAGACGGCCATGGCTCCTCCATATCCCCTGAGTAAGTAAATCCTGGTGTGAACGTGATGGGGGCGAGTTCGTGCTTTGACTCGCGACGACACGTACGCCGAACCATCAGCCAATGCGCAAACTCCCACCTCAGACAACAGACTGGCTCGGATGGTGGTTTGATTGTGGGGATGATAAAGAGAGTGATGTCAACAGCTTAGCGCATATTCCTCACTATAAACAAGCTGACGAACTTGAAACTATCACGGGGCACTAAAAGCCGTATCTTGGAAGGTTGCCATCTGACGGGATAACTCGGACCGCATGGTTAACCCAATGTGTGTTTTGTGTCTAATGTTAGACTGGCAGACGGAAAGTCCGGATGCAATGACTCCTTTTTAATGTGGCTCTTATGACAGTCCCACTCCGTGGGATCCGATCCAGGTGTGGTGTTACACCCAGGGGTGGCTCCGGCCTCGCCAGCTATCTGCGCCCTCTCCCGCCTCTGGTCGTCTTAACTCTGTCTTTACACTGGGCTCAGGTGGGGGAGAAGGAGAGAGTGCGGTAGCTGCAGCGCAAGGCTACTATCACTTAAAACTAATTCACGCACAAGACACCGTCCCTCCACCACCTGGTGTGGAGCATACAGTGGACCTCTTCGAAATCGACGTTTGAACTGTCATCTTGCAGCTACCACTCTCTCTCTCTATCTATCTCTCTCTCTATCTCTCTGTTTTTCTCTCTTTCCTCAGGCGTCTCTATTCGGTGTGAAGACAGAGACATTAATAACGTAGGGGGAATCGGGCGTGGATGGAAGTCCCATACAGGCTACATATGACTGGCGTTGCGTGACCATGCATTTAAGCATGATAAAAACACCCTCCCCACCCGAATAAAGCCCGTCGGATCCTGCTTAGCCCCTGGAGGTTGTCCGGCATATCTTCAACGCAGCCTGCTTAGATGGCAGTGGCGGAGTTTAAAAAGTACGTATAACACGCGCATTATTTGCAGTCGTACCATGCGGGGCAGAAAGAGACCCACGGCATTGGTTGAGACGGGAGGCATGACTGGTTTGGACTGGTCAAGGTCTCTTAGAGTACGAAGGCCCCTACGCATGCTTTGACATAAAGTGGTCCACTGCATGCAGCTAGGCATGTCACAACGTGCCACCACCCTCCATGCGTAATGTTTGTTATGGGTGTGTATCACCAATAACACCTGTAGTGCCATGATCTGGCCCCAGTGTTGTTTCCGCGTGATCGTTTTTAAGGTCACAGGACTGTCCTAAATTAACCCGGGATATAAAGAAACGGTATCAGATTTGCAGTTCCTTTCCATGCGAACCAAGGGTCGCTATCCGGTTGACCACGAAAGGTATTACCTCACCTCTAACTTTGTGGACATGCAAGATAGCTGAATATCCTGCATAACTTTGTGGACATGCAAGATAGCTGAATATCCTGCATCTTTCGTGTGCTCGTGGTGAATTGAACAATGACAACGGCATGTGTGACTGCGGGAATCCAGTCCGTCTGCTTTGCGGGTAGCCGTCTGTAATTTAGGACAAGTTAAATCTTACCAATATTACGGATTTTTTGCCGATGAGTTGCAGACTCCTGGTAATGAGACTGTAAGTGACTTTAAATAGCAGGCAGGATAACTGTCTCATAAAGTCGTTCTGCAGGTAGCAGTCCGAGCAGAAGAGTTTATGCACAACAGCTGCTGCGACAGGTGACCGTGATCTCAGAGGCAGGTATCTGACAACCCCAGTGCTCACCTTCTGACTGCCAATGTTGGCTAGACTGTCCTCCTTTCCAGACACTGTTGCTAACGGGAGCGGATTTGCTGCGGGAAATCGCGGAGATGGGACAGGAGGTTACCTTTGTTGCTATTTTTCCCCAGCTCCACCACACTTAATTGATGTTTTGGTTCGATTGAACTTGCCCCATTATAGTGTTCACTGTAGGAAGACCATGCACTAATTATTTTTTGAGTTTCGGAAACTGTGTTTGTTGGTGTGGAATAACTGAGTTCTAATTCTCTGATTGAGTGCGTCGGAGCTGAAACCGGCGATCTTAGATCCAGTAGGGCCTCTTTAGGTCGCCTATTAAATCTGAAACGCGTATAAAAGAAGTAGTTTACTAATTCCACCTGTTTTTCTTTCTCAAGTGTTAAGCATTTTCGGATTCAGCTGAATGATTTTCTGATGCTTCAGTCTCCTTCACCTCATTCATAAAAGCTTCCGACCTATGAACAGACCTTGCAAACCCTTAGTATGTAGTTTTGTTAGAAAACTCTGTGGTGGAATGTGAAACAAGCATGTCACGAGCGTATAGTCCAATAAAGTTTCCAAAATAAAAATTGAATATTCATCTTCGGGAAAGAATTACATCGGTGAGGATTGGCCGCCTCAACACGTGGCAGCAGGCAGAATGGACCCTGAACGCGAAGTGCTTAATTGGGCTCCAGGTATACGAACATCTCAAAAGGGCATATATAAGAAAACTTCAGTGCAATAGCATAGTCACTGGTGGATGTACAACAGTAGCTATAATTGCATCGGATGACAGATGGAAAAAAATAAGGCACAACATGTCATAGGTCACACCTTTCACCACAGTAAAAACACAGGGTATACCTAAAAGCTTAGATACGTGTTTCGCTAACATTATACTGCAGCACCCCATGGCTGCGTTCCCCTCATACCTTCTGGTAGATACGCATGTTCAACATTAACGATTTTCGTGTCCATGGTCCTCATTGGTAAAACTTTTACATTATTAATCCCTTATCATAATGTGGTGGTTTAGCAGAATCCGAAGGATAAGCAGATGGACCGAATTGCTTGCTTGATCTACAGACAAACACACGTTTGCAGCAGTACTGACGGCTCTCACCTTCGTATCGATCGTTTTGAACCAGGGAAATTGTGGAGATTCAAAGCACATATTGCCATGTGTAGGCAGATGCAGTAAGAAGTTAATCAGTGGAAAGAATTTATGAGCTTATTAAGCCGCATCTTAGGGCACCACAAACTTACACGCCTCGTATTTCTTGGCACTGAAAGTTGTTTTGATGCTGATAAATGCACATTTTAGCATTGGAAACGCGAGCAGGTCTTTCGCATGTGGAGGCAACGTTGCGCCAGAAGTCACGTGATCACAGTTCTCTACATGCATCTAGGACAGCCAATCATAGGCGCTCGCAAATGGCTGTCAGGCCCACAGCTCACTGCACATCGGGTTCTCCTCTCAGCATAAAGTTTTCAATAGAATAATCTATTTCCACTGGCATGTTTTACCTTGTGTTCCAAAACGGAACTCGGTTCGATGATTGACGTGCTCTGAGTACAACTAGTGCTTAGATTGCATTAAGACCTGGATATCATTTGCCCAGATTTTGCGTAGTAAATTAATACAGAAAAATTTATGCTCAGTTAGGGACAGTTACATAAATTATGGAGTAGCGTTGGAATGGCAAAGAGTTCAAATAACCACGTAAATTGATCAGCTGCAATTTTCAAAGAGGTTGATCGAATCTCAGTTGTGAAGGCAGAAAATACATGGAAAAGGCAAGCCTGTTGTGAATCCGGCAGCGAGCTGGTCAGAAGCCCACAACAGTCCGAACTGCCAGAAGCGCCCAAAAGCTTACCGAAAGGTGACTGAGCAGCCGAGCAGCCTCGGATGGATCGATTATTTCTTTCTGCTTCAGTCCTTTGGCTAGTGATAGGGTGCTTAATAATCCGGCGTTTTAGGAGTCAACACCTCGATCGACGTTGAGTGAATCTCTGTGTAGTTTGCTCGAGCAAGTTTCTGAGGAGTTGATTTTACAGGAAACGTAATCTTTTGTTAGAGACTTACATAGTCATACTTTATGCGAATGATGCCAACAGTTACCAATAATGGGAAAGGTAGTCGTCAGTGCAACAAGTTATTTCTACATAACAGGTTAGAATATCTCTACAATGCTTTGGGATTATAGGGGTGCAGCCTGTATGAGAGTTACCTGGAGCGCCAGCAAGTAATGGATATTGAACTAGCAGTCGACAAAGGATATTGGTGAAAGTAAACCGTTTTGTCTGTCTGGCAATTACCATACGGCAGAACCCTTCAGGGTACCTGCGCTCAGCTACGTCGAAGGTTTGTAGTGACTCAACTCGACGCGCATGTTGAACGCCGAATTTTGCGCGACTACATGCATGTGCGCGCAAGTGGCCGCCTGGACCACGAAAATCCTGGTTGTTCATTCCGGCCAATCACATTTAAGGCTGACGCACGCATGGCCTAGTCAGTGTATCGCATATGAGACGCTGCCTTCTGAGCTGGATGTGCCCTGCACCGACTGCCAACTTTTTCCAATTGATTCGTCGATATTTGTGCACAGAATGCGCTGTCCTCAGAACTTGTGTCCCACTTATTCTCCTGATACGGGAACGGTCCAGAAGGTCGTCGTAGCTAGGGCCTTTCCTAATAACAAACGCCGCTGACGTAGGTTAACCCTGGAAAAGTCAGATTCCTAGCGTCTTTACACAATTGAAAATATTGCATGTCATCCTGCCTGCAAAAATATGAACAATTAATCAAGCTATGCTAGGAGCAGGAAATACGGATAATGTACCACTAAACCAGGTGAACTACATAATCTATTTTTACAAAATACCTACATCTTTGGAACTCCGCGCACGCTGCACGAACGCGGCGAATGTCAGTGGGGATGAACTTGGGGAAGTCGCTCAACCCAGGTGGCGTACCACGCAGCGGCCGCGCGGGAACCACGTACGACGTGAACTTGACACTAATCGATAGTGCACTTTTCGATAACTGGCTGCAGGTAGACAACGACCGGAGACACTCAAGCGCTTCACACAGGCGCTCACAACCGTAACCATTCGGGATTTTTTTACTCGCCTGCCTTCGGTCTTGTCCTGGCTTCAGCGAGGTTTGGTTGAAATGAGTTAAGAAGACTACTGGTAGAGCACATGAACAATTAACTGATTATTCTGAGCTTTAAAACTCGGTTAGGAGACCATCGTCAGAGATAGCGGCAATATCAGAAAAAGATACACGGCACACGGAAATGAATATGCCAAGACGAAGGCCTGAAGTTGATCACATAGGCCTCTGTATGTGCGTACCACGCCCACTAAAATGACCGCGTGGGACCAACATGGGACCACATCGGGGCACGGCAGGCACTATTTGGGATGCAGTCCGATGACATATTCCGAACTTTGGGGTGCGCGTGTTTAACATGGAAACGCGTAGGTGGGGGCTAATGCCACACCCACCTCTCCCTCTCCGTCGGAGATTATTCGTTAGCGCCCGACTTCACCTCCACCCTCCTTGACTATGTTGTGACACCGGGCCCAGACGGGTAAGGGAAGAGAGATACTGCCCAAGTTTTCTAGCACTTAAAACAAATTCACACGCCGCCACCACTGCCCTCACTTTCCTCGCGCATTCACTCATCGCATGGGCCTATTTGGTCAAGTGCACATCCATGATAGCGGAATGCATGCCAATGCCCACAACACCGATAACCCATGCAAAACCTCCACTCCTGCTATTCTCACCGCCACTGCCACATCCACTACCATGAATTACAGGCCCCAAACTCTTGCAATTTCTCCTGCCCACAATGCACCCGCAACATCAAATTACGCATTGGCTTGGTCAGTAACCAACGAATCCTTCGCACACAGTCAATGCGCCCGCCTCCACTGCCCTCAATGCTCCCGCACATCTTCACACCACATGGGCTTATTAGGACACATGCACCTCCACGACAACCAGCAGTAAACCACTGGAGGCTAAGCCAAATCAGTGCACACTTCCTTCACCATTACATAGAAAACACCATCACGATCATCACGTGCCTGATAAATCATCGTTTCCTAGAAACCGTGGCTTGGAAGGCTGCCAATCTTACGCTTACATCAGACCATGCAATCGGCAAAGTGCATGTGCTGTGGGTGTCGAGTGGCTGACCAGTGGACTGGAAGTCAGACGGCAATGGCTCCTCCATATCTTCTTATTAAGTGAATTCTGGTGTGTGCATTACGGTAGCCAGGTCGTTCTGTGGTTCGCCGCAATGGTTCCTTGTAAGTGTTACGTTTATTGCACTCACACTCCATGGGATCAAAGCCAGGTGAGGTGGTACGCCCAGGGCTGCTCCGGCCGTGCCAGCCAAATGCGCATTATCCCATATCCAGAGGAAGGGCAATCGACGACTCTGTGATAATCGCAGAAGCATCTCGTTTCTCATCATCACTGGGAAGATCTTCGCCCGTATCCTTCTCAATCGCTTGAACGGTCACCTAGAGCAGAGACTGTTCCTGCAGAGCCAATGTGGCTTCCGCCGACAAGGCGGGACAACTGATATGATCTTTTCCGCCCGCCAGCTGCAAGAGAAGTGCCAGGAGATGCGAACTCACCTATACCGTACCTTCATGGATCTGACGAAAGCCTTTCACAGGGTGAATCGATAAGGACTGTGGAAAGTCATGCAGAAATTCGGCTCTGCTGAGCGGTTCACGGACATGACGACACGCGTCACCCTGCCATTGATTCCATTAATCCCACCATTATAGAGAACACATCCCAATACTCATCACATGTTACCTACATAACCACCGCCACTGCCGTCACCACCATCAGCGATGGGGATTCTCTCTAACCTGTCCCCATTGCAACTGCACATTCACCTCACACATCGGCCTGGTAGGGTGGTGCATGGACGGTGACTTGCGCGTGAATTAATTAAATTAATTTAAAGTGATAGTAGACATGCGCTGCATCCACCGCACTCTCTCTTCCTCCCCACCAGAGCCCGGTGTAATGACAGAGTCAAGAAGACCGGAGATGGGAGAGGGTGCTGGTGGCTGGCGCGGCCGGAGCCAACCCTTTGCGTACCACCAAACCTGGCTTGGATCCCACGGAATGGGAGACCCATAAAGGCCACTTTAAGTCAGAGACATTACAGCCTGACTCTCAGTCCACCAGTCAGCCACTCCACACAAAACACACATTGGGACTGACCACGCGGTCCGAGTTATCCCGTCAGTTGGCAACCTTCCAAGCCACGGCTTTGAGCGCACCGTGATACTTTCAAGCGAGTCGGATTGTTTATATTGAGGAACATGCGCTGTACTATCAACCTCACTCTCTTCCCCAACACCCACAATCAATTCTGTCCAAGCCGGTCAGTTGTCTGATGCGGCAGTTGTCCCTTTTTTGCCCCTTTGTCCCTTTTGTCGTTCTTCGTACGCAATGTTAATTGACAGTGTTTTCCCTAGCAGTAAACTTGCATGCTTATATAAACAGTGGAATATCAGATAATGCACATATTTAGACAAGCAGGCAAGTGCGTTCCTCTCACCGTTTTGGGCCAATTCCCTGAATGGCTATGCGTACGTCGTTACACAAGGTTTTGGCCAGCGTGCCATGTGATGAGTAACCTGGGTGCTTTTGCACGATGTCATGAACAATGTCTCGTGTGAAGTTCTCCAGACGATCAGGTTTGAATAACTTCGTCGGTTGGAGTTGAAAGGTTGGTGCAATTTGAATGGGGACACGGTAGAAACCTAAAGGTGTGAGGACTACGAGCGAGAGAAATAAAAATGACATCAAAACGTGCTACTTATAAATCGAAATAACATTTATTAAGATTATTTTTAAATTCTGAAACACTACACGGGGCACGATAATATCTGTCACGGTAAACTAACGCACACAGACTCTTACGGGACCAAATTGTCCATACGCATATTCCTGCGTTAATTTCCATTTGCTGCAATTATCCAAAAATGAGGGAGGTTGGATGAACGGCTTTGTCCAGATTAATTATGAAAGGAAAAATAAGAAGTAATTTAGATGTAATTATTTCCTTAGCCACTTGATCTCCTCATTCTATTTGATGAATCGGCAGGATGACAAACTTGACATGATATAGCATTGCAAAAATGAATAGTGTTCGCTAGGAAATCTTGATTGGAGAAGAGAAGTTAATTTGACAAAATGCGGGAAAGGTTAGGACACGGAACACAGACTAACTTGTACACATTTGAATCAACGAATATTGTCCATGTGTGCCACTTCCACATCGAACATTAACACTTAATATATCCTAAAACCTATATTTAAAGTTCATGAGATCCCTAAACGTTATGAATCATTAATCAGTTTCATAAATTTGACCCTATCTTAAACTTACTCACAGTTCGCCTGAAAGTAGGCCTCAATTAACTCACAATGTGGAATATGCGCCTCTGCGCATTTGCCTCTTATTTCTGAAGGTAGGTTAAAAAATTTGCTAGCAAATTGTGCATATGATTATTTCAAATGCTTCTGGTTTATAGAAAGTATAGTAAATCGCTTGGCCTGAAATGTGTCAGCCATTCGGGGTGTGATAGACAACGTCATTCTGGAGAATCGACATTGTTTTAAGGCTACACGTGGACTATTGGTTTTGCAGCGTCCTACTGCTGCAAGCCCTTACAATTCAACATTTATCGAAGGTAACTAAAACTTATATATGGTTTTTGAAACAAAGGTGCGAATAGCAGTTTCCATATAAATATACGTGGTACTCTTTATGATATTTTTCTTCGTTGTTCTCGTAGTGTTACTGTGACGCAAATATTTGTTTAAGTTGGTGAAATGATTTTACCAAAATCAACGCATCGGAACAGGCGCTCTGACATTCAACAGTTTACTTATCTTGTGAAATGGTAGTCGAAATAAAAGAATTTGTTTTCTTTCATTTCAAAATATTACGTAGACAGTGTAGTTACATGGACATCCATATAGGATACACAGAAAACATAAAAAATGCTCGTTTTGCGTGCACTTCTTCTCGGCCGTCTTAAAACAATACCATATGCAAATTTTGCAGTAGATTTGGTTAACGTTTATTTCTATTGCTTACAAGATAGCAGAGCATGCCTTCAATTTTTGCGGTGAAATAATCTGCACTTTTTGGTTCAATGCTCTTTGGAGCATAGAGAAGCCTTATATCAACGAAATACGGAGATCAGTCTAATCAGATCTTCGCGTTTCAATTGTTTTCTTATTTGAGATAAACATGTCCGGCATATATTTCTAGAATTAACGAAAGCAAAATTATACCTTGCCAAAAGCAATAATGAACAATTTTCCATTTATCACAGACAGGATAGAGCTGCTATTTTGAAAACCAAAAAAATGATATGTGGTGGCACGGTAGGAGGATATATTTTTACAAAAATTGCCATTTAAAAGGGAAAAGGTCTTCCTCTTCGTAAATTTCCTTAAATTGACGTTGGTTTTATTGAATAGTTACAAGTTTATATCTGACGTTAGTTATATTATAATATATATATTAAAATGGAAACGACAACGACAAAAAAGACTTAAATGGACATTTCTGGCTTTTAAGCCGTCATCAGCCCGTACTACCCAATCCTATGTGTAGACTACCTGCGAATTCAAGTAATTGAGTCGAATTCTCTACCATATATATATATATATATATTGCTCACTGTATGCCTCTATCGCAATTATCAATTACCATCTCTGAGGCTGATTGTGAGTGGGCGTCTGAAATTTCAGGCCAATTAACGTTTGGCACCAGCGACCGCTGCCCGTTCGAAATTATTTATTGGAACTAACCTGTTCGCTTCTAACATTAAAATAAAAAAAATATGTAATAATTTTCCATACTTGCAGCGCAGGTACTATCAACAAACAAATTCTGGCACTAGGGTAACTAATTACATAGTTAAAACATCAGAAAGTCATTTGGAATCTTTAGAGTATAATGCGGTTATGCCAAACTTGGTGATGTAGTTCGGCTCAAAAATTTATATCAAATTACGGACTGAGCCTGCTAAAGTTCATTTTATTGGATTACCTAATATTCATCGCATTTTTTTCCACAAAAATAAAAAAGATACAACAACAAATAAAATTTCAAAACGTCAAATAATTCTCTCACTGCGAAGAGCACTACCTATAAGGGCATTAACCGAAGGAATAGGTGAGACAGGATAATTTTCAATAAAATACCATTAACCTGAAGAACACCCTTATAAGAAACCCACACAGTCGACTGCTGGAACGTCTTCTTATGAGATCCAGTAATCTCCGGCTTGGCGATAAGAATTTTCGCAAGGCCTTCTGAGCGGTCACTGCACCCAGGATGCTCAACGGGGGTGCCTTTGGGGACGTCTTTTGTGTTGCGACTTTTGCTGGCATAATGTTGATGTTGGGAACGCAGCTAGATACGTCGTCCGTTGCTGCAATTTTTAAAAGGCATAACACAATAAATGAATGTACAAGTCCCTCACAGAGCTCTCCAGTAACGTTATATTGTTAACAATAACGCCGCCAAGCCCAGTTTCATAAGTCTAATTCTGAGAGTACAGATGAAGCTTTGGAAAACATTGAGAAGAGAAATGAAACTTATTGGAAAGAAAATGCCGTGCGTGGCTATGATCATAAGATTCAAAATAAATTTTAAATATAATACCCTGCTTAGGGCTTTCATTTAAACAGTCGAAGCCTTGACTTGTAAAGGAAAACCATGTTGTTTTAGAAATCTTGCGATAGTAGATGTGCACTGATATCAAATATCTTACATGATTAATGCAAGAATCAGTTAAAAAATAATCAGTTGAAATAATCAGAAAAAATACTTCACTTTGGTTTTTTATGGGTTAACTGTGCATCAGTTTCGCTGTCTAACATAATTCCTGTCTGATAATGGAGATTGCTTTAAATAAAAATATCACTTACGTTAGAAATGCGTGAACGTGCGAGAGCAGTAGTCTTTCTCGCGATGACAGGTTAAACTCAAATTTTGTAGTAAAAATTCACACAAAATATCTTTTTTTGTGGAACGTTTTAGTGCTCTCCTGAATTGTTTCTAAATGTAACTGAGAGGTTATCGAATTTAATAGTTCGAATCAAACTGTGCACATGTTGATTGTTTTGAGTGATGTGATTCACAGCGCAAAGTGTTTTCCCAATTTATTGAAGGAGGTAGGTGAAACCACCATTCTCGTCGGGATGACAGGCAGACGTGATCTCTGGGACAAGATCTTTATTTCATGTCGTTTGGAATTCCCTCTTTAACCTATCCTTCTAGACAGTATCACATGGAGCTGCGGTCGCTATACTTCTAACTTCTATTAAAACGGAAATTCAGTCTGTACTTAATGAATGGTTTTTATGGGAATTCGAAACGTCATGTGACAATAGATCTTTTCCTTTCGATAACGTCTGCAGCTTATCAATTAATGCACATGCCTCTGATAGTCACTTGTATCGGGAATCAAACGCTCATAACAACGGTTATTTTGCCCGTCAGAACCGTAACACTGGGACAAAAAAATTAAAACACTGTTAGACATATGGTTTTAAAGGTAAATTTTATAGCTTATTATTATTATGCAAATACGAACAGCAACCAAATATCACACACAAAACGAGGGACAGACAGCGAACATATGTTTTAATTACCCAAACGTTTTAATATCCAATAAAAGATGTCATATGTGTATGTCACCGAAACAAATTAAGGTCACTTATCACAATCATGATAAGAACTGACCTATTTTTTTACTTCGTTTTATTAAAAGTATTTTAAAACAACTTTCCTTGGCGTACCAAAAACAATATTACGATTCTGGGAGATAATATTTGTAAAGTCACTAAAAACAAATAAACATTAAACGAATGTGAAAAGTGTGGTTATACAATGTATTAAAATCACGTGATAAGGCCTTTCCTCAAGAGCTCTGATTATTCATTTTTTTGGTTCAAAAAATTGCATCTAGTTTATAATATAAATGTTAATAATTTATGCTCTCCGTTATATTTATCTTTCTTACAAAATACAAAACAAAATATAAGCATTTTTTTAGTTGAACGAGATTTATTAAAAACCAAAAAACAGCTAAGAATGCATATTGAAATTCAATGGAACATAATTATCAAGCGAACTTCAAATTCAATAGGATATGTTTATAGAGATAATTGCATCAAAACTAGTTTAAACCGTATGCCGTTAATGCTTTAGAAGAATAACACAAGCATATGCGGTTTTATCATCTCATATAGTCGAAAGCATGTGATTTATTTCATAAAAGCCAGTTTTATCATCGATATCTTTTTGCCAGTGACATTGCACCATAGGTTTTGGAGAAAAGTTTTGCCTCTTCATTCGTTTTACCTAAATTTAATGTAAATGTTGGTTCGAACCGGAATCATCTGCCTCGGTAAACTCAACATGCAACACTGGATAATAAAAAATTAAAATAAAATATTATTAACTTTAAATCCACTGTTAGATGTACAGATTACTTAAATATCTTCATTTGATCGTCCTTCTGCCGGGCTAGCCATCACATACTACATTTTAATTTTCATTTGATTTTATTAATAATTGTGACAAAAAAGGTTGAGTTTAATGTTGAGACTGCGGTTGGATAAAACACGAGTTTTAATTCTTCATCATCAACCCAGCGTATTATAAAATGAGTATAGCAACGCACATTTAAGCTGCCGGAAAATAGTAAGTGTTGGAGCCAGGGCTAAGCACTAAGGTCACGGTCTACATCTGCTGCTGGTTAAGGGGATAAAAGAAAAGGAAGAGAGAGGGCGTTGAAGACGGAAGCGTCTGAAAATCAACAACGTCTCTGTCTTGTTTTGCCAAAGCAATTGAGCAATTTGACGACTAATGTTGAGTTAAATGTCGGTGAAAGGTGCCTAAGTGCCTGTATGAACGTTTCATACAAGCCCAAAGTATAGGTTGTCTAGCCCTGTGGCCACTGCTTCTGCCACCGCAAGTATATACTGCCGCAGGAACTTAGAGATTCTAGCCATAGATGACTTTGCATGACTGGTTAACGCTTCCTCAACCGAGTGAGACACAATGATGCTAGACTGTTAACCTCGACATCAAGCTGTCACCCTCAAACCTATCCTTTGTATTTGTTATTGATTGGCATTTTAGGCTTATGCTTCACTGTATGAACCTGATTTTTAAATAATCAAGACTTTCCTTCTTGAAAAGATAATTTTATTCATATTTTGAAAAACAGCGATGAGCTAACGGCTAAAAATCCGTAAAATAAAACGGTTTGTCATTTTGTGCTTAAACTGTATTATCGTGAATCGACGTTCCGCCTTTGCGAAACACGAGCACGTTTAGTCAATAAGATGAAATATATTATTCAAATATGTCAAAAGCCTAATTAATTAATTGTGCCTAGTTTTTATCTGTGGATTGTAAACTGATTGCTCGGGAATCTTGTTTTGAAAGTCAGGTATCTATATCGAAATTAATGGATTTTATATGCGACCGTAGTTTAGGGTGGCTTACTTGACACAAATGTGACTAAACTCACGGCCACTGATGGGGCCTCTTGGAGATTTGCCTGAGTAAAATTTACTCCCTGCTGTTGTAGGTTCCCGTTTCAGCGTGGCCGCTTTGTGTCTCAAAATTGTGTAAACTCATGCAAAGTTCTTCCGTTGCCAATATCCCTGGGTTTGAAAATAACGTAATTGACATTCCTTAAACTTATTTTTTTATCAGATAATCCGAATTAAGACCCACTTAATGTGCGCAAAGTAAAATGTAGACTGCAAACGATTGCACCATATGGGTAAATAACAGTTTGCAATGTTAATTTTTCCATAATTTTAATTCTTATTTGTACCCCACAGATTTTAATAAAAACATTTTGACAACAAAAGCCACTGAAACAAGCAACGCCTTACAACAATTTTCAATAAGGACAAGTTACATAGACATTTGCACCATCTAAGTGTTTGCAGGTAATTCAATGACGAAGACGAAGTGACCATTATAACAGTAGATTGTCTAACTCATAAAACATAATCCTTGAAATTTAAGGTGGTGGTATGACAAAAACGGTAAAGTGTTAATAGTTTTTTGTACCGATTTGAGGTGCAAAATGCTCTTTTCTCAGAAAGAGTCAATTTAGGATCTGTTTATTGAGGATAAAAGTGGGCAAAATGTGGCCAAATCGGACGCTTCTTGATTTAAAGGCGTTTTCATACGTTACTGTGCATTATGAACCAAACCTTCTTTTTGCATTCACAAAAATCAGGCAATTGAGGATATGAAAAATCTTTGGGATGAAAAGGATAAACAAATATCATAAAAAATATTTTTTTGAAAATTTTAATATCTTTTGCCACAAAAACACAGTTATAAACATATATGGATGTATTTTGTTTTACCAAACAAATAATTGGGACTTCAAACAAGTAAATATGACAAAACCGTAACATGCAGTTGTTTTTATTTGTCACGCCATATAAGAAAGATATCCAGACAATATATTTCTGCAGTTTTCTAATACTGAATACAAACAATTGAAACAAAAAGGACACATGATTACCTGGGCATATATTTCTGCCTTTGAAATCCCTCAACGAACTCTGCAATCAGCAAGGGAGCATTCGGCTGATTCATGCAACCTCAACAATGCCCACCGTTGGACCCCCCAAGGGCGAAAGTTTTTTTTTCCAAAATTTCACCGGGAGTTTTTTTGTTACTGTCTGCTCGTTTTTCAACTATTTTGGCATCGCAAACATATCGAGATACAATTTTCTGATACCGAAACTCGCATGTATAAATAGGGAATACAAAGGTGACTCACCTAATTCTCCCTCAAACATACTGATACTGACTGATACTGATAAAGGAATGAAATAACTTCGCAAAATCTTAGTGTATATTCGGTCACTCCGATGGGCATTTGCAAACTGAACTGGGCCAAAAAGTTAGTACGTATAGCTTAAATATCTCCAGTAGAAATAAACTAAGTGAGTTCTTTCTTTTGCAGCACACATTGTTTCCCTTTTTTGTCAAATTAAAAATAAGTCTCACGGACGAATATGCAGTCATTTGAAAGCCAATAATAAAATTTAATTGTTTTGAAACGAGCTTTCGTATTCTAAGAGTTTTTTAAATTGATCTTAGTTATATTAATTGCCAAATTAAATTGTGGGCATAAATTCTTATCTGCAAAGAATTATTATGTTTTGTTGAGTCTTTATTTGTGACGCAAACAACAATTTCCATTATAAAGACTGGTTAGATCTCACTTTTCGATAAAAGGCTTTAATAAATATCGTATTTTGAAGGCTTTGATAAGAAAATGGAACACAATCTACATTTATGGGCAGTAAAAATAAACAAAAGTAAAACAAATTTTAAACCACAATTAAAAGGATGATGTAAATGTCATCGAAATCCGTTACAGAAAATAATCATAAATAAATTAAAGCAAAAGAAAGTCCTTTCAAAATGAATAAAAGGGTACGTTTACGATTTCATCTAACATTTAATATTTAAATTCATTAGTCACTGACCGGCCTATCAGCATGTCAGATTATTATATATTTTAATTTTGTGACATCTCTGTCGCCGTGTCCAAGCGAAAGGCTGTTGGTATTAGTCGAAAGCATCTTAGGCAATGTACAAACGGAAGGAAAAATGTCAATTCTCGTTTTAATAAATGTGCGAAATTTTGGCTGTTTGATAACCGCCACTCTTGCCATTGCCCTATATCTGGAGGAAAAGGTGTTGTGAAATATGAATACTAAAGGCATGTTTTGAAAGAACGTCTACATTCGTTGTTTTAATACCCGTTTTTACAATGATCAAGTATTGTTCTATATTTAAAACTTCAGGTTACTTCGCTTACCTGATTTTGCACGTAATCGGAATCAACGATTTTCTAAATAAAATGCATTTTTTCAACAAAGAAATATTTTTTTTAACCACAACGGTTTGCTTTATTACTCCTAAAAAACATTTTAGGACGTAGTGTAGGCCGATTTCGCATAACGTGCCCTATCTACTGAAACCCATGAGCTTTTATTAGATAAGGCACATACTGTAGGCGAAAAATGCTTCAAGGTTGTTTGAGTAAAAATGATGAGACAGCACATTGTTATATCAATGGTATCTCACATGGAACCGACAAAAACTCACCATGAACAGTAATTAAATATATCGTAAGTTGAAAGTGTTTGGGTAAAATTCAAGTACGTTGGACAGGCGATATGTAATCCCCATATTAAAACATACACTTGCAATAAAGTTTTCACGGGTACACGTTACAATTTTCTAATTTTAATCCCAGCCAAACTCTGTGCCCATTTCCTTCTCTCTTTATCATGGTGTAAATTATTTCAAAATGAACGCATTTATAATATAATGACTAACAGCAGCGTTACACGGCTAAATATAATGTTTTGCATATTTTCAGCTGAATGCATATAAATACGTTTGGCCTGTCCTACATTTTCCAGATCGAATCGTTCTGAACAACATATTCGGATCAAATCAAAATTTAATTTTCCACAGACAATCAATACATTTTAAAGGTTGGCTCTCAGGTTCTCAATGCTATAGATGATATTGGCCAATTGTATAGAAGTAAGTCGGGCAGGAAAATACTTTGCCCGAGTTTTCTAATTCTTTCTGGAGTTAATAATCAGATATGGTGACAAGTAAGAGTAGTGAATACACAAGTGGTGCAGTATACAAAGAACGTAACATTTACGTTGTTAGAATAATAACAAAATAAGCATCTTTAGCGATCACTCCTTTTGGGCCGTAATTGCTATGATAATGATAATGATAATCAGCGTCCGTGTTTTAATCGCCGCGGCTGAATCATCGATACGGGATGTAAGCGGGAAAATAAGTAGACTATTGGGTTCGGCGCCATTTGGAGTGCTGTTAGCACCGGCGCCCTCTCCATGGGACGGATTACCCTGCACAGGCACACTGCGTTAAAAACACGGAAACGGTGGTCCCAGCACTAGCTACTAGACCGGACACAATCGGCTCCTGCCTCACGCGGTAGTGACCTCTTGTGATGATTTTGGCATCATGGCAAATATATAGCCAGCTAAAATTGAGGTAGCTGTAACCTGATTGTAAGCGTCTTCCTTCTTTGCCAAGCCAGGACTGTATCAAAAAGGATGTTGTGCGGCGCTCGCGAGAGATGCTAATTATAATACGCTCACGTTGGGCCTCTAGTACTTTTATCTGCAACGTTCTGTAATGTTGTGTTCAAGTGAGAATGTGAAACTTTGGGGTATAAAACTTCTTATTCTAACAACCACATCTTTTCCGCCTGAATCACATCTGTTTGCCTCTATTCACCAAGCTTTGTTTGTGTCATTTTGTGGCTCCATCTGCTAAAATAGGCGGAATTTGGGTAATCATGTCCTGCTTTTTAGAGGGGATCACCCTCTGTCTGCATTGAAAGCTGGGCTGGTGATTACCATCACTAATTAGGGCATTAGTCCAGGCTTTGTGCATAAAGCTACTCAACACCACATGATATTTGCCCAGACAGCCGAAAGGTGTCCAAGAGAAGAGGACGCTTGAGATAGCGGTCTATGATCTTGACGTTAGGAATTTTACTTGAACGGATGATCGGTAAAAATCACAAATGAAAATGTAAAGAAGCATTTATAGAACGCAGTTTCCAGGCCACCAAAAGTCTACAAAAACTAAAAGCAGTTGCGTTCATCGATGGGCGTTATAGGCCAACATACGCCGTGGCCCAACGATAACGTGTTTAAGTTGCGGTCAGAAGCGCGCTTCAGCAAGAACATCGCGCATACTTGATGTTGCGACACACTCTACATTGCTGTCTGATTTTACGATCGCGTTCCTCGGCTAGCCTTGCCTGTTGCGCGTTTTCCCGTTACAACGTCAGTATACACAGGCTTTGTTCTCCGTATCATATATTGCTTTAAAAAAATAACATAATACCATTTTATCCTCGGATATTATATCTTTTCCTTTGGTCGATTTGTTATTTGAATGCTCGTAAGGACAATCGGTGTTTTGTCTGACCGTCAGCCTGTGGTGATGTGACCTCGAATATATTGCATATAAAATTCAGGGCTATTTGGATGGCTGTTTTTTGGATGGTACCTGCGTTAGTTCACGCATTTTTTACTGTGTAAATTGGAGGTTTACACCATAGAACAAAGCCCTCTGTATTTTCTCGTAACGCTCATTGGCGGATTTTTATTTTCGTGAAAACACCTCTCATCCTTCCCAAAATGAAGTTTTTAGCAATTGAAAAACTCAGTCATAGGGGTATTGTGTACTGCAATCGTAAAGCAGACTGCCAGTCTTAGCACAATATTCAGCTGGTTTGATTATCCACACCATTATCGTGGTTGATCTATAGGTAAGAAGAAACGTGTTCAGCTTCGGTTAATTTTAAAGTCCGTGCAAAGAATATTTGCAATGCGCTCCTGAAAATATCAAAGAATTATTCCGCTGGCCAAAAAGTTGTGACAGTTTGTGACGGAGTCCCCATTTTTGGTACAATTTGTCGAAGATTGAGGAGATGAATTGTGTGCTGTTATCTGCCTCAATCTTTTTGGTCATTCCTTATTTTGAAATGAGTTGTTCTGGCCTGTTCGCTGTGATCTCGGTGGTAGCTAGTGAGGCTTTTTAAATGTCCAACCACATTGACCATTCGTCGAAAACAATTGCCAACTTTCAGGTTTAAGAAAGGTCCAGCGTATACCATATGGACTCTACTCAACTGTCTCGACAACTTGACCCATGCAATGGAAGGAACATTTGCCCTTTGGGCTGTATAATTAACTCTGCGCCTCAAAATACCAGGATCTGCCAACTTTCATGGCTTTGAATATTTTGTATATGGCACTGCTAGTAAGTTCTGGCAGCCAATCCTGTGTGCGTAAGTAGTGAACAGAGAATCAGGCTCAAAGGCTTCTCCCAAGTGCATCATTTATGACAATCAGAAAAGCCACAGCCGTAGGTAATACCCATTGTGTGTACACATGTTATGTTTATAGTCAGTCGTGTGTGGCACGCATATTTTGACCTTATATCTTGTTTCGTAACATGTGTACAATCATTGCATTAGAAAATTGATCTTCACTAAAAACCTCGTGATGCCTGATAAAATTGAGTTTTACTTACATCAATGCATCCATACTCAAATAAGGCATTCGCCTTAATAAAATAAACCTGCCACACTTGAATCTATCACGATGGTCATTGGTAATATGACAGAAATTTCCCGTTTTCTACTTCCAAATACATGGCAACACTGATTGTGAAATTGCATTATGTTCAAAGAAAATTTTTTGAAATATTAAAATAACCTTAATTAATGTACAGTTTAAGTACAAAGTCCATTATATTAAGTTTTCCTTTTTATATCTTCTAAACAGCTTTCGAACTTTATCGGATTATTATAATCGAAAGACAGGATAATGCGCATTTTTGTTCCAAACTTCAGGGACTATTTCCTTGATAAAAAAGGAGAGCCCATTTACGAGAGACCTAAACAGGTATAAATAAAGCGGCTCCTAAAATTATAAATGTTTCCTCTCAAAATGGGAAGCAACTTTATGTCTTTCTACAATTTCTTCGCCAAATGTATTCCAATTTATTTAGACTTTCACAGATTTTATCTAGAGTTAACAAATAAATTGTGCTTTTTCACAGGGAGTACGAAATAATTTTCAGATCTCTATTGCATAAGAGAGTAAAACAAGCCCAAATGCTACTTCAAATATTTTCTTTCTTTACCTTATAAATGAGAATTAGTGCTCAGACACGGCTGAAGTTGTTTACGCTTGAGAAAGAAAATACTCTTTTTAGATAAATGCAACATACGTGTTAAAAACAATGTATTCTGCAGATGCAATGCGCTCAGATGCGTATACCAATATACAAAATAGTATTTGTGAACACAGCCTCAATAATTGATGTATTTAAGATCTTCATGGTACGTGATAATTTATCATAGAGTGAATTATTTACTTAAAGTTCACAAACAGAATTCAGAGGAGCTATTCCCCGAACTTACGCACCTTGAGCCGGCCGATTAATGTGTTTTCGTTTTTCTCCACTGCTTGCGTGCTTCCGCCGGGCATTGGAAGCAACGTTTGTTTTATTTTCCATGTTTAGCCTCCGACAGCTGGTTGAATATCACTTACTAAAACAACCAGCAGTAATTCCGTAAGTTAACCTTACTTCGTCACGCATATAATCTTCAAGTTGAAATAATGAATATAGGCAAATTCTCCCTTTGTTTGTAAAGCGAAATTAGCATCCAAATCTTTGTTTATTCAAATTCCAATCTTTTGGAAAATTTACTTAATAGAAAGCAGTGACGCCTTTTAAATTATTTATTTGAATTCAAAGACCTCGCTTTCAATGTTTCGAATTAAACTGCTTGCATGGCTTGATCAATGCAAGTTTACTTTGGTAGAAAAACACACTTTGGTGAGTACAAATATGCATCGTGCATCGAGTGCTTCCTTCATCCATTTTGAATGATGGTAACGGTCATGTGAAATACAAGGCTGTTTTTAGGAGAAATAAATTATTATAGGTTATATATGCCCTGTCTCTTAGCTGCGAAAAAGCGGTATCCAAGTATTTGCTATGGGTATCCGACATTAAGGTGTACAACATTTGTGAACAATATGAAGGTCATAGGAGAAACACTCAACATTTTACGTCTATGAGTAGTTCCAAAACTCTCAATGCCATGTGTGAGGTTATATTAAATATGCATTGTGCAACGTATCTCAGGAAACAGGAAACCGGGAATTGAGATGATCAAACTTAGGAACCAACCATGCTGCACGTCATAATTATTCGTGTGACCCACTGCAATTTTACCCTGCAGAATATGCCTAAAAATACTTTTATCATTCGCAATGTTTACAGATTTGTGAGGCAAACGGTGGTATCAGCATTTCCGCAGTTTACTATCTTAATATATATGTACCACTAAGGTTGCGCATGCGCGAATGGTTTCTGTGGCAAGAGAGTAATATAAAGTTGTTAGTATTACCATAGCGTAAATATCACCCTTCAATGTATTTGCCCTGGTACTAATAAACGTGGAAGAAAGGTTTATAACTTCGATGCTTTTTGATTTTTTAAATTCAGCTACCTCATAACACCCTAATTACCTCTACTGTCAATAGTTTTGTGTAAACACACTGCACCTTTCAAAATATTTATAAATTAAATCTTTTATGTCAATACGCAAGGAAATCCAAACAAAACTGCGTAACAGAAATACATGTCATTATATACTTGATGTGCCGTAAAGCTCCTCTAAGTGCGTTACGTATGAACGAATTATACAAATGCTCAACAATGTAGGATATAAAATGACATTTAACGCAATCATATTTCTGTGCATTTGCAACATTACAAAGGTCTCTTAAAGTAATTTAATATAACAATTTACTATCGTTTGTATAGTTAATAGTCATTCCTATACTAAACAACAGGAAAAGTGCCAATAATGTTGAAGAAAGTACCAGAATGCTCAAACAGCTTCTGCCTTTCTTACCCTTACCTTGAAATTATCAAATGTAAGCGTTTTTACAAAAGAAAATTTATTGATAGCTGACTTTAATCATATTTTGGGTTTATACTTTCGGATTTTTCTAGACAATTAGGTTGCTGTTAGAGTGGGTCCACAAGCATAACCCAAGTGGCCATCTGCAATAGAAAAGAATTTCGAAGTCCACTACTTTGGTGAACGCTTGTATGAAATATGGGTTTTATATTATTGGACAACAATTAGAATACGATGTTCTTCTATCGAAAAATTATTTAAAAACGTAGACATCATGTGAAGATTATTGTTTTTTTTAAAAACCATCTGATACTGAAAGCAATATATCGCCTGAAATTCCTATGATAAACTAGAAGAAATGAACATTATTGGTATGCACATGCGAAATTGCAATAAAATATATTTATGTTTTATGTTTTAGGTATATGTCACTGACTGACCTCAACACATGTGGCCTTAGATAAACATATATTGCCGTGAGGTCCAAAAAGCTGAATTAAAGCAAATCCTTTTTAAAACCAAAAATCATCGTAAGCAATGCGAACAAGAAACAAAACATAAGTTCATTCATATAAATGGGTTTGGGAATCAATATTCGAAATCCAGGCTTATGATTGATTCTCACTTTCCATAATACATTCTATCTTGTATAGTATTAAAAACAAAGAGAACTAATGATTTGTTTCAAATTTACTTCAAACTGATATCATATGTGCACTCATGGAGATGTTTGTACAGACTTTGTGAGCAGTTAACTCTTAAGTTTACTCTGTTATCACGATTTTTTATTCGTATCGAATGCATCACATAGTGAAACTATCTTGCATTTAAAAAAGTAATTTCCCTTTTTATATTTTTTTCGAAATTCAATTAAATTTGCTCATTATCTTTTAAACGAATAAACTATTTAATTTTACCGACTTCGAATGCGTAGTACTAGTTTTGAAAGTTTGGTATTTTGCCTGAGAACAATCATGCACGCACACTGAGTCATAGTTCGGCCTAGACCATTTTAAGAAAGTTGGCTTGACATACAGTACAACGTCAACTGCAGCTGAATCTGAGTCCCTATTGAACTTCTTGCTAGTGTTTATTAACCAGAACCTTTTGCAATTTCATATGCAATAGCTCCAACAAAAATAAGTTATAAAGCGTAGTGAATTTAAGTTTGAAAAGGTTGATCTAAAGCAGTGATTTTTGCAAGTTTTTCTCCATACTTAAAAATCAATATCTTAAATACTATGAAAGGCAAGGATTAAAGAAGGCTGCATAAGCCATTCATCGTAAAGATTGAATTTTTGTGCCAATATTGTGACGTGTGTATATTTTTGCTCAATATATTTTAGTAAAAAACTATTAACTAGAGAAATATTTTTCAAAACTTGTAAAATTAATTAAAAGCCTGTCACAATTGTGTCAAAATCAAACGTTTAGTAGTATTATAGTAATCAACAATGAAAGTTAAACTTTTCATGTGCATTTTATCGTAAACTAAAATCATAACAAGTGGGAAAATTATAAAATAATTCTGTTTTGTTAATGGGAAATTTGTTTTCGCGCTCTTGAAAAATAGTTAAAATAAGGATGATATGTCATGGCGCGCGTGGTTTGAATTTTGAGCAGAAGGAATAAAAAGTTTTTAATTGTGTCTTTATACTTAAAACAGCTATTTTCAGTCAAAAAATGAATTACTTAACGCTTTTCGTCAACAATCCTTCGCCTGATTTCCATCGAGATCCTTATCGTCCGACCAGAAGAAAATTCAGCAAAATGGTCGTTCGTTCGCGAAAGACACATGCGGAAATCTCGGCATGAGCTACGCAGCCTACTTGCTCAAAATACTGCATCAAACTATTCGTCGAAGAAGCGGTGTTTCATCTATAAAAGGCTGAGTCGATCGTTTTTACACTGCTTAATGTTCTGATTGTCAGATTATCCTAAATTATCCTAAATAGACTTACCTGAAATCGTTCATGAGGCCTTTCCTTTTTGCAATATTTCGGCAAACTTAACATAAGCATAGCCATTGTCTACAATTTTGCCTAAGAAAAAGCCTCATTACCCTGCAGATTCTTCCTTTTTCGTAAATTCACGGCATGACAGATATGTGCACTGTTACCCAAAATGACGTGTCAGAGCACGGCGTCGATCTACAGACCCTCGACAATTCAGTCGCAAACGCTAACCACTCGGCAACAGCATCCCGACAGGGGTTTGTCGGCAAGATCAATCATATTGAGGAAGAGATTAAGAAGATGAAAATCATATTATAGTCTAGGTTAGGCACAGTCGACGATAAGAATGAACCTTTTGGACGGATAAATAAAAAGAAGGACAAAAGAACATCAAATAAAAGGTACGTCAGCAACACTGTCCGTAGCTGTTACGGCAGCCCCAGAACAAAAACTGCAAATTCAAGACGAAAAAAAACAGCGAGGTCACTCGAAAAAAACAAGAAAAAAAGTCAGAAAAAAGTCCAAGAGAAATAGACCAGGGCTTTCGAGATATATATCTGCAAAACCGGAACCAGAAACGACGTCGAGAGTACCGCCTATCACGTGAAACGCCGTGGGTCCTAAAACTATAAACAAATCGCAAAAAATCCCAGCTTGTTAAACCAAGTACGAGTCGTGATATCGATTCACCCACCAGAACTACTGATTTCAATGCGCTGCCCTCTGCGCCAGGTGCTTCTACCAAGTCTGGCAAAATAGGCCACGAACAAGCATCTGCTCCACCATCCCCAGCGAATAGTGTCCTAGCAAAACATTATTTAGCTAACGATACCCCAATGGTCGATGCAAATCAAACTGATCGAGAAAAATGCATCATTATACAGGGACTCCCGGAGTCGAGTGCAAACACATCCTCGGAGCGAGTTTCGGATGACCAAGTGCTCTTTCAGGACCTACTTAATATTATTCTGGAACCATCCGCGGCAGTAGAAGTGATCAAAGCCTTCCGCCTTGGTAAATGGACAGAAGACCCACCGGAATCAACACGCCCTCGACCTCTCAAAGTCGTGCTGGTCAGTAGCGAGCAGTCTAGGCTCATTCTTTCCAGGCGATTGAGAATAAAAGGCTCCAACCCCGGCGTTTTTTTTTCAACGTGACTTGTCACCAGCAGAAAGGCTGAAACGTCGTATACTAGTTCTAGAACTGTGAAAGCGCTTCAGCGAGGAGGAGCGAAATTTGATTTATTTTCAACAACCAAGTTCAGCAGCGTCCACCATTCTTCCATTGGGCTGGTCCGGTACGGATGACTGAGCAGCCGAGGCATTAACTGAAGGCTCGAGCTGCATCGTAATCACATGTCCCTCAAACCGGAAGTTAAAATTCATGTCACCAATGCGCAAAGCATATTATCAAAGTTTGACGAGATGCAGATCCATGTCTATGATCTCTCACCAGACGTAATTTCCTTGACAGAAACCTGGTTGTCCCAACATGTGCACGACCGTGAGTTAACTATACCAGGCTACCAGCTATTCAGAAGAGACCAGGAAGGTCGTCAGGGAGGAGGCGTTGTAACCAACGTAAAACACGCACGCCTAGTGTCAGAAAAAACTGAACCGTTTGCATGCAGCTTCGAAGATATTTGGCTCACTGTAAAGGTGCCAAGATCACACAGTCTTGAAGTTCTGACCGTC
Source organism: Schistocephalus solidus (assembly GCA_017591395.1). Taxonomy (NCBI): domain Eukaryota; kingdom Metazoa; phylum Platyhelminthes; class Cestoda; order Diphyllobothriidea; family Diphyllobothriidae; genus Schistocephalus; species Schistocephalus solidus. The sequence goes on from WEDG01005134.1 coordinate 26,193, forward strand.
TATAGACCACGAAAAAGTGACTTCGAGGCTAAAACTCACCTGTTAGAAGCGCTAGAAACGATTTGCCTCTCGATCTGACGTCTTAATAATGGGCGAATTCAATGCACCGCTCATTAACTGGAGTTCAGTATATGCACGCGGTCCAGAACTTGCTTTCGACCGACGTTTATTGGACATGACACTGAGGTCACTCCTCACTCAGCACGTCTTATTTCCAACGAGGGTGCGGATGGGACAGCAGTCAAACTGTTTTAGACCTGGTGTTTACGAAATCGCTTAATAGTGTTGATGAGGTGCAAAGTCAACCTCCCTCTAAGTCGGAGTTACCACGTCGTACTTCACTGGGACTACTCAATGTTTTCGATGACTAAACAGTTCACCAGATTTAGACGAAATATTTGGCGTGGTGACTTTTGATAAAATGAAGACTCGACTCAACAACATAAACTGGAAATCAGCCTTTTCCGGCAATGTGACAGAGGATTGGGAATGGTTAAGTGAGTTATTGCATATTCTTCCCAGCAACCACTGCCCGATTTCCCGTTAGAGACTGGATAAAAGACCCCAGTGGCTGAATTAAACGTTAAAAAAAGAAGTGAATAAAAAGCGGACGTTGTGGAAGAAATCATTTGCTGATAAGACTACAGCGTCCATAAACACATACAAGGTACAAAGGAACAAAGTTAAATGGCTTATCCTCAGGACACGACAACATTTTGAAAAAGACCTGTTGAACCGTGCAGTGGAATATCCGAAGTTATTCTACAATTAAATTAGAAGGAGAACGCGTAACAGGGACCCAGTTCCCTTACTAAGGACTAGCGAAAACCTAGAGATTAGTGAGGATGGAGTAAAAGCGGAGCACCTTTCAGAATTCTTTAAATTTATCTTTACGAGTGAAAGCGCATTTAATCCTCCCGACTAAGACTTAGATGAGGGTCCAACAATAAAGGCTGTATTTTTCGACGAAGCAAAATGTTCATAAAGAGCTGTTGGCTCTTAATGAGTCTAAATCACCGGGCCCAGATGATATACCGACAAAGTTACTAAAGGAACTCGCTGCGGAAATGGCCAAACCGTTGTCCTTGCTTTTTCAAACCTCGTTCGAAGCCGGCAAACTACCTGCTGATTAGAAATCTGCACGAATCACACCACCATGTAAAGGTGGCAGCAAGGTCTCCGCAAATAATTACAGACCAATTAGACTCACCTCGATCTGCTGCAAACTCATGGAAAAAATAATAAAGCGAGAGGATTGCACTTCTTAGAGCAGCATAAATTATTATCCGATGCGCAGCATGGATTTTGAAGTGGAAGGTATGGCGAAACGAACTTGCTTTATTGTTTGGAACACTGGACGCGAGCAGTTGATGGAGGAAATGCGCTGCACGTAGTCTACATTGACTTTAAGAAGGCATTTGATAGTGTCCGACACCAGCGACCTACACAAGCTCAACCGAACAGGCATTAGAGGTCATCTCCTCAGATGGATCAAAAGCTTCTTATTTGGCCGCTATCAAATCGTCCATGTCGGTAACCAGCAGTCGGCGGAGGTTGCGGTTGAAAGTGGTGTTCCCCAGGGCTCCGTTTTTGGCCCTACTCTATTCATTTTGTACGTCAACGACTGTATCAATGAATTGGAGTTTGATGTCACCATGTTTGCGGATGATATTAAGCTATGGAGGGTCATCAGAACTGCAGCAGACGTAAAGCATTTGCAGGAAAACCTAAACCGACTTCAACAATGGTCAAAGGACTGGCTTTTGCCGTTCAATGAGAACAAATGCACTATTCTATGAGTCGGTAGAACAAGCACTCCCAACCTCATGGATTACTGCCTGAATGGTATACCATTGCAAGAAGTTGACGAGCAAAAGGACTTGGGAGTGTTGATCTCGAGCTCCCTTTAAACCATCACTGCATTTTCAAAGGTAGCCAAGTCTGCGATGTCAGCCCTGTACCTTGTCAAGCGGGCTATCTCTGCCTTTGATAAAGACTGTTTTTGCTTGGAGATCCGGGACCACGAAGGATCTCAATATCCTCGAAAAGGTTCAAAGGCGTGCAAATAACCTTGTGACTGGACAGGGCTCATTACCCTATGAAACCCGATTAGCTAACCTTGATCTCTTTCCCATTGAGTTAAAGGCAGCTACGAGGTGACCTGATACAAACATTCCGTATCATGTGCGGCCAGGGCTGCTGCCTCACACCTGGAGACTTCTTCCAGTAAGCAGTAACCGCGAACTTGAGAGGGCATCCACTCAAAAACTACGTGTAACTGGGGCCAGACTGAATACACGACAGTTCTTCTTCTCCAAGAGAGCGATCGACGCTTGGAATGCTCTGCATCTGGATGTTGTTTATGGCTATTTCCGTTGAGCTTTTTAAGAAATACCTGGACCAGTATAGCAGTGCCCACTAAAATATCCCCAGATCTTCTTAGTCACGTCCCATTTGAATCACGATCTTATAATTACAATACTCCTTTGTATATTTAGGTACCATTTTATAGTATTTTTATTAAATCAAACTCGTCGCATATGCCTCACTCACGAGAATCTTGTCAATAAGAATATCATGTCGTCATGCTACTCGTAATATTAAAGTACGAAATTTATGTTTACTCTTTTCGATTAGCCAGCAGCTGCTTGTTTTCCGCAAGCTATTTTGATAACCAACCTTTTTACATTTTCATGATGTACCAGAGCCTATTTAGCCATACTATAACCAAGAGGGAGTTCAAAGGCATTTGCCTATCTTTCCCTTAAAAGACTGAACTGAATGGTTATAATTTTACGTGACTGTGGTTTCTACCACAACGATAATTAAGACCCGAAAAAATCATACATAGAATTGAAGATGAGAGGTTCACATAGTTCATCGTTTTCGACAGCCCCTAAGAAAAAAAAGTGGCAAGTCATGGACCAGATCAACGTTTCGGAAAACCTCTTATTTCCATCCTCAGGATAAGTAATTGCTTCTTCCTACTGGCCTTGATTTCCTTAGCGTTGATACCCACCTGGTTTTATATCCATGCTCGGTGCACACAATTCGACCTTCTTGTGCGCTGATGACTAGAGTTGAGCTATCGAAGATCGTCCGCTGATGGTCAAGCATCAACGTGTCCATCTAGCAGCTCTCTACATTTTTTGACAAGTCAGCGTGCTAAAGTGGCCTGCCCCTCGTCCGTCAATGGCCTTATCAGTTCTTGGTGCCCGTGTGAGTTGATTTCGGTCTCATGCGTGATTCGGGGATGTAGCGCTAAATAGTGAACACTTGACCTCCGGCCAGCTCACTTTCTATGATCCACGAGCTTCAGTTGCCTAACGCGCGATTTTGCCCGGCTGTCTAACTGGTCTTGTCCGAACTCCATCAAGCCTCGCGAGTAGCAACATTTAAGCGGGATGTTTGTCTATCGCGTTGTAAGTGTGCTAGTTTAGCACCAGGGTTTCGAGAAGCCATCTGACACTCTTATAAATGTGTCGGCCAATTACCCAAATTGATAATGACGATGGAACATTGACAATTTATCCTTGTGGTTGATTGGCAGCTGTTGCTAACGCGATCTTGTGCCAAGGCGTTTGCGCGTTTCATCAAAGTACCCCTCATCACAGTTGTGGCATGGTATCCTGTTGACCAATAATGAGCCACAGGAAGTAATTTCTTAGGCTTCATGAGCAGTCATCTGATTCTCGACTCCGGTTTAGGTCCACAACGATCATAGAGAGTTTCAGGATCCTTGCAGTCGCATCTAATATATTTTACACACTATAAATTAGGAGGCAGAACGTTGGAATTTCTTCAGTCCATGGCCTCCAAAGACATTTTGTATGAAAGACTTCAGATAACCGTTTGGCTCGAAATAACCTATAAAAATAATTATTTTTTTGCTTCTTTCCCCTTTCTTTGCTGCAATTTGTTTAAAAGCATTTAAAAGGGTTCCGAAACATCCGCGTTTATGACCAATGGGATGGGTGCTCCTGAAGTAAACGATACGCCAGGTGGTAGTTGCCTTACGGTAGACCGTTGTCTTTGCCTTCCCATCTATAAGCCTTGTCACTTGTTAGTCGAGGAAGGGCAACCAACTGTTGGCATTTTCTTTCATATTTAACTGGATGACTGGAAAGGTTGATTTCAAGAGTGCCTTGAAAGTCTGTTCGTCACATTTTTTTGGTCACAAAAGCTTCGTTAACGCAAATTTCCAAGAACCTCGTGGGACCCTACCGTAGACCAGCCGTGCGAGCCGCTGAGAAAATGCTTCAGCAATTAGTCCAGACAAATGCAAGCCCATTAGTGTCCCCTTCCAGATCCTGGATTCGATTTACAACTCATCAGCAAACTTCACTGTCCACTCAGAATATGTAGTTACGAAACGCGTTCCATCGTACAGCCACTTTGATCACCCAAATGTTTGGTACTGCCTAAGAAACGATGGGTCTTAAGAGCACTTCTGCCTTCAGCAGACCGCATAAGATAATAATAACTGCATCAATGGGTTTTTCTGCCAGGGTTTCCTTGCTCCAGATGACTCATTCGTTCCACAACTGACATATCATCTTACTAGCGGGGGTTTCGAGCATCCTGAACTCAGTTTAATTTGATGGTGCATAAGAAGTTGTGTTTATCACTAGATTTCCAAGCTTCGCAAAGTACTCGATTTTATCCATAATGACCGTTGAGTGTCCCATGTCGGTTTGTACGGGCGCAAGCACCCTTATCGTCAGTACTGTCATACGCTCTCAAGTTTCGTACAATCTTCATCTGTCTTTTTGTTGGAGAAATAAAGAGGATGCTCGTTGCCGGAGGGATTTTGTGCACTCATAATCTGCCCCGCTTTTCTAAAGGGCCTATTCGAAATATGTTTTAGGGATTGTTGCGTTCGGAGCATTTATTTCGCGACAGGTAGGAACCGCCAGTTGCGACTGAGTGAGACGATGTGAAACAGGCACTAACAACTGGTCAGTACTTTGGCTGACGAGTTTGCAGGCCAACAAGCCCGATGAGTTGGCAAGACTAAGGATGACCGCAAAAGAGACACATGTTGAGCGAGCCCATCAGCGGTCGATCCGAGCACGGATACCAGGAATACCGACGGCTGCGTCAACCACTACAATAATCTGCTGGCCGCCCTATATGATGTTAAGACCCCTCCTGTCAGAAGACTATCGTGGCCTGGAACATCCGGGGCCGCCAACTATCACCGTGGCCAATGAGGATTGGGCAGACGACGTCATAGTGAAATCCCGGCTGATGCGACATCACAAGGGATCAGCGAAGGGTGACGATGACCGGGGTGAACTTAGTCATCGTGGGACGCCGCGGCCAATAGAAGCTGGTGTGGCAGAACCGGCTTTCGGCGGGGGTGACGACACCCGGCGACACGTGTGGAACATAACACACAGCCAGTTTTGAAAGGCCAGGAGCAATGAGAACAGTGACATCTCATGGGAGTTGCGAGCATGACTCTGGTCTCTGAGAATGGGTAAACAAAACAGGTACTCAAAACTTCAGGCAACCAATATAACTCTCCCGGTGATAGCTCCTTCTTCTTCTTCTGACAAACCACCTTGTAATTGCATTTTATTTACTATTACCTACATGGGAACTGGCACCACACTGTCTGTTTTCTCTGCCATGTCGTACGTAGTAAATGTTAAGACAATTTCTATATGCAATGCACAATATATTGTTTTGTGGAATTCACGAAAGTTCTTCAGAAAGAATACCAACTTCATTCCACTTTAAATAATTTCAATGTTCAACAAAAAGAAAACAAGAAGATACATTTAGTAGCAAAACGGTTTTGAAAGAAATAATTTAGTATGTCAGATATTGAAAGGAAGCTTTGCGTGGCAGACGTTATTCTAACCTAACTTGGCCATTTAAAAACTGAAAACATATGAATCCATAAAACAAATGTTTTTTCAGCTTTAACAGCATGCATGTTTTTAGATATTTGAAATGGTTGTGTGGAATTGTTCGTGGTATAGTCAAGAGTAAACAATAACCAAGTTACATTTGATTGATTTTTGTAAACATAATAATCTATTTTATTTTGGGTTTCTAATCTAATTGATTTCCAGAATAACTTGATACAAGGTGCATACATTGTTAAGGACATATGAAGCGAACCTCATGCAGGCAAAGATGAAATCAAGACACTTTGATGGGTCTGGTATACTTTCGAAATTTGTGTTATCCGAAGCATTCAGTGACTTATCGATCAACTGCCGCATGTGCATTGCGAGAAATGGTCAAACAATCCTCAGAAAAAAACGAAAAATGCAATTCAATGATAAAATACTCAAGCTATTTTATGATTGATAGACAGGCAAACGTTAAATGTATTACTCAAACAACAAGACCTATACAGGCAAACAAAAAACAATAGAGTGAACATGTTTAAGCCTCAAAAGTTTCCGCCAGGATAGGAGCGAGAGAAAATGTGAACATACAGATCTTAACTGCCATTAATGATCCATTCAAAAATTTCAAGACGTTTGAAAAGAAACTCTGATTTAAGTGTAACGGCACTTAAATATCATTTTCCAAATTTGCTGCTTAGGAGGTAAATTGAGATACCGTATGTTTTAAACTGAAGTAAACGTAATATTCTATGAAAAGTCAATTAAGATATATTTTAAAATATCAGAATATTTTGTTATAGTTCATAACCAAATTTTTCATGCTTGGTCTTGGAACTCTCTAAGCGGGCCATTTAATTGAAGCGCAGGACAAACATGGGAACAAGAACTGGGCGTTATTCAGTTTGGTCTACAATGACAAAGGCTGGGGATCAGGGCAGGGTGGGAGCGTGCAGGGTCATGCTGTGACAGCCACATTTGTTTTTTATAGCTCTCACACTCCGTATCATGGAGTGTGGAGCACGTGATTAGAAGCTGCGGACTACTATGATCGAACGGTTGTGTCCATTGTGATCTGAAACAGTTAACTAATTGCTATATATGCGGCACAGCAAACACCTCAAATTATTTAGAAAAAAACGTTTGTTTAGCACAAAAGATGTCCACATTCCTACCAACTCACAGATGAAGAGAAACCTGATCGATAAAATTGTCCATGAAATCAAACACGTTTGCAGGGCTTTACAAGTTTCGTTTGAGTTTGGGCAATTCAAACTTTGACTCGAATGTAAACATTGAATGTATCAATTGAAATTATTGCTTAAAAAATCTTTAAAATTTATATATAATAAATGGTAAAAGAAGCAACCTGATATTTATACTCTGCGATGTAGCCTGTGACAGTCTATCGTGGGTTAATATGACCTGTTTTAGTTTCATGAGTTAATGACACTCTCTCTGTTATGGTTATGCATGCATCTTTTGCTGAACAATTTAAGACCAAATTTAAAATATGTAATCTGGAAAATACGAAAAATCTGGTAGTTTTCTACCCTTCAAAAATAAATTCAAACACGTACGCGGTAAGGCGTAAAAAGGTCAAAGCGTGTTTTACATGACTCACTCAGTGAATAAAGATATCCGCATAGGTTTATTACAAAATAAATGCCATGTCACAAGGAAACACCCACATAGCATAGTATGAAAAATTACCTTCCTTAAGTCAATTTTTAGGGGTATGTGTTACGTTAATTCCTTAGAAGACGCTTCGGCCAAGCTTTTTTAAGAACCTAAAATATTCGTCTTACCCTATTTTGCACACAAAGGTGCACATTTGTTGCATTTTCGTGCGCCTGTGGAGCAAGATGTTATGGTCACTCCAAGTACTGAGTCTAATCCATAATGTAGGTACTGATACCACCAGTGTTCTGCTTGATCACTAAATTAAGTGGGAGCACATCGTTAACGAACATGTAATTTTCCCTAAATAGCTTAAATATAGAACCCTTAATATGGTAAGCTTTATGTAAATTCACATTATCTTCTAGGTTTAACCAAATCTTGTTATTCCCTGCAGGTTTCCGGGATATGCTGCAGTCTCAAGCCGTCTCCTTAGTCTGAAATCAAGTCATTTCTTGATAAATCTGTTACATATTTTCCATTTAAATTTTCCTGCATTTTGCGGTATCCTAATTAATTTTGTCGAGCCAATAAGGTATAACATGGAGGAGATTCCACGCTTTGCATTAACGTTTTAATAGTGCATAACGTTCGTTCTAAGATTAAGGATATCGATCTATGTTTCAGTCACAACATAAAATGAATAATTATATGGTGTTGTTGCAGGTTTAAATAAACAGGTCAAATTAATCTGTTGGATTTGCAATTTTTTAAAAAATAAAGTTAATGTTCTGTTAAAAAACAAACAACGGATAATTTAAAAATAACGTGCTTTTTTAATAAAATTGCAAATATATGCTGTCAAACTTAAGTCGGTCTTATAACCACGGAAAAATAAATAACTGAATAATGATTGTGCATTCTATTTCATTTTCTCCTTTAATTGAAGAGTGGAAAAGAGGTGGACTGCCACTGGAAGCTCTGGTAAATTCATTTGCCTTCTATCTTTGCTTAGAACACTTTCGTTTGGCCAGATTTCAGTGCTTAATTAAAATGCCGGTTTTGTTTGAAAAGGTCCTGTTAGCACTCCCCAAAAATTATATATTGCATTGCATGCAGCGAATAAAGCAGATTTACAGGGAGGCATTCGTTTGTGACAGGCCTGGGAAAAATTATAATTAAGTAATTTTTGACAGTTAGTTAGGTTCCGTTTCAAACTGCGCATTAGCACCGTTATTTCAATTGCTTCCTTTTGTATAACAACTCTAAAACCTCTTTCGAGTCCGTTTACACTTAAAAAAAGGTCGGGCGTATACCGATGGGTTGTGCAGTTTAGCAGAGATCAAAGAAACTTTTTGTGCCCTCAGGGCTATTATATTTTACATATAATGCAGCAGGACTTCCGACAGTTGTTTTTTCAAATAGTTTTGTATTGAAAATTGGTTATATTCCTTACAGGTTGCACAACAAAGCTTACAACAAATATTCCAGTTTAACGTTATTTAATATGTTCTATAACTTATTGAGTTTATCAATCATGTGTAAGGCAAATGTGAATAGCGGAATGTTTGATATGGATCAAAAGTGCAGAAATGTCAATGAGCAAAATGCGAAATAGGTTTTAATTTTATTTTAAACGAGGTAATTGAATTCGCTTATGGAAAATTGAAAATCATATAAAGCCAAGGATAGTCTTCTTTTATCTATAGAAAAACTAGAGTTGAAAAATTTCATCAGCATACTTCTCCTAGCGAGGTTACCCAGTGCTTATGCAGTACATTTGCACTGACGTTCAGTCTTTTGCGTGTGCTCTGAATATATCATAGCCTGAATTGGCTGTTGTGGTAAAGTATGGTGAACTTGACTTCTAAGAAGCAACACTGATAGGCTTTGTCTAAGAATGACAGATGTGAATAAATAATATACCAACTGCATTATCAAATGCCATCCATTTTATTACACGGATACAAAATTAGAGTGAGAATTCTGAGATATTGAACTTTCGCGACGATTGTTATTTTCTATCGCATTGTAATAAATAATGAAAGAAAATCAATTTTAATTACTCGTTTGGCATAAACTGCTTTCTTTCTGCTAGGGCTAACCTATAAGGGATTACAAACCAAGACAATGAAAATGTTCAAAGAAGGTCAAAAATAATTCATACAAAAGTTTATAAAACGATTCTTCCAAAGAGTATAAGCTTTTAATATAGCTTTTAACCAAATATTGCAAGTCAGCAAGTCAAATCGTAAAACAAAAACTTTGCCTTAATTATTTTTAAGTATCGTGTTTAAAAGAGAGAAAAAATGTTTTTCTGGTTCATCTTTAAACTGGGCTGAATAAGAGATTTCGTTCAACAACTGCTCGTAAGGCTTACAAAGATACAAATAACATGCACTCAATCAATTTGTGATAAGTGTAACGTCAGCTTACAGTTACAATGTATGCACTGTCTGCATGCGGATATTGCCAACCCAATGCATTTGCCTAACACTGAGGATGTGTCACTACTATGAACAACCATATGCTATATGGGAATTTTGCTCGCTGAGGACTAATTAATGCATGTCACCATTGACAACCAAACATACGTAAACTAATTATATACAAACTTATTTAAAGGCAAAAGGTTTTTAAAACACAAATAAGATATCTAATACATATAAAAAATGTGTTGCAACATAAAACCCTATCAATATCAAAGTACACGAATCATAGAGAAAAACAAATCGTTGAAATAGAAGAAATAAGCCAAATGATGTACCGTAGATTGCCGAACCCTTGAAATGCTTATATTATGAAATTGTTGTTGTATCCGAGCAGCCGGTTTAAGGTGTTAGTTCTGTTTGTTGAATTGAATTTAATGCATACAAAGGGTTCACTTCAGATTGGTTTATTGATGGGAAAATAGGATGAGATGAGGCTAATTCCTAGGTTTCTGGCTATCAAGGAATATTTCTACGCTTAAAATGGCTACGGATCAAATAAATTTGCTTTTGTGTGCATTATTATGAATGAAAATTATAAATAGCGGAAACATGTTGAATATATCCCTTTGGAGAACGGAAAATCTTGTTTTATTTCGCATAAATCAGGTGAATGAAGCTTTTTAAGATTCCATTGTTTTTGGATAAGCACGAAAATATTCAACCTACAAAATAAATATGTTTTGCGCAAACATAATTTTGTGAATGCACATTGTTTTACCACACTGATATCTAAGAACGTAAACACGCATTTATACGAGACGCTGTAACCCACCGTCATTTATGCGGTTGCGGCCTACGTGAGGTCTGTCATGAAAATTTTGTTCCGAGGATTGCTTTTAATGAAGAAGGAAAACGGCAATGGAATGGGCTGGTGATTGACATTTTACCGCCAGAATCTTAGTAAGTATTTGGCCAATCTTTTTTTACAGTTTGAACTCGTAGAAGTAAACTGACAAGTTATCAAACATATAGGAAAAAGGATCAATATATGAAGAAAAGGGATTTTTTTCATTTTTAACAGAAGTTTTAATTCCAACGTTTTAGTGAAGTCGAAAAACCCGATCAAATATTCCCAGTTTTGCCTTGGCTTCATTTAGGAGAAAAATACTAAGTACGATGGTGTTCAACAGCTGAAACGTTTAATTAAAGCGGTTTAAAAAAGTTATTAGTTATATAAATTGTTTGACTTTCAAAAAGGCATATATTTTCTTGGCTTTTCGATGTGAACGTTCATTTTCCTCGGCAGCGAGATTCAGTGTTTGAGTGAGTTCTCAAATATGAACCAGATGGCGGTCTGTATTAGAATAAACGCCCATAAAAGACTTACGTCTTTGGTAAATGCTTTAAAAAATATCTTATTGTTTTATGTTTAAAACTAATATATTTAATGGAATGGAATGCAGCCCGTCATCCTGGTGTATATCCACAGTTTCTCGTGACTCTTGTGCAAGATAATACATCTTAAAACTGTATTTAAGTAATCATTTCAATACATAAATTGACTGAGAAATGCTCGATAACAATGCATGGTAGCGGTTACCAACTTAATACAAGGGTCAAAACGCAGAAAAGATTTTTCGAAATAATTTAAAGGGTTTTTAAGCACAGGGTCAGGAACCTATGGCTGGCTGTTTTTTAAAGGATTTTAAAGCCTTATGAATATTACTCTTATGCTTATTGTTTTGCGATAAAGTGCCATAATTTTAAGTACGAAAGACTAGAGATCAGAGTCATAATGTTTTCCATTTTTAAAAAGGTTAAAATGAAAATGAGATTATGCCGTTGTCTTCGACACTGGAACTCATGAAACCAATTATTTCAATAAATAATATAATAACACTGGTGTTTCTGCAATTTGGATATTTTAAGTCTTCTCTTTCATCAAATCTTTTCACCTTTTCTACCAAAATTTAAGGCAGTAATTTTTGAGAAAAGCAGTTTCACATTCGTGTCTTCCCGTTCTCACGCTTTACAAAACACTCCACCCTTTGGACCAGTTTTATCTCGCACGTGCGCATACGCATGAGCTCTAAAGCGCTCTGCCGAGTTGTAGGCAACCTTCAGCGGTGGCAGAAAGTGAGGATCTGTCGATGCGAGCACTCAGAGTGGAACATGCTAATCGGAAAAAGGCGAAACTGTTGAACGCGAAGCCTCGGTCTGGTTACAGAATTGATGCACAAGCATTTACAGTTGCTGTAAAGTTAACATCTGCAACCCCGTCTCTATTCTACTCTACGCACGAACAGCCACCAAATTGCAGTGGACTGGAAGAAAGTTTGGTGACATACGCCTGAATTACAGTCTAGTGAGAGCAGACGTGCGCTGCATTTATCGCACTCTACCTCCCCCCCCCCACCTAGGATACAGTACAAAAAGAGCTGAGACGGTGGAAATTCACTTCATTGGCACCCCTATACGAACCGCCACTTTTAAATTGGGTTCACTGGTGAGTGGGAATTCGAGAGAGGCCACACAAAGAAGCCATTGCAATCAAACTCGTCGTCGGCGTGTCAGCTTCACAAAACTACACACTCATCTGACGATATAGTCTTAATAGCATATCCATCACTCACAAACATGCTCAACATCAAACAAAGCGTACTTGGTACTAGTAAATCTCACAGGATAGAAAAGTATGATACTTAGTTCCTTCTTACTGAGGTACTGTGCTGAGTGTGTGATCAAAACCAAATATTGATGAACATTGCCAGAAAAGACAAAGGAGACTGCAACGATCATTTCTGGTAAACTAGCCATCAGCGGCTTAAAATACCAAAAACGGTCTTGAATCATCCGAGAATTAAACCTACGAACTGGCGACTTGCATTAACATGCTCTAATCTACGGTCGCATGCTTGTATCATTGAGCACCGTAACGTATCGGGTTTGACGTCAGTCGGTTAATGTCAGTATTTTCGAAATGAAACAGTTGTGGAGAAGGATATGCGGTCGCTGAAAAAGGCTGTTGATCATAGGTTTGGTATTCTCAATATAACAGATCAATAGCGAGGGTCCCTGAAGTTGGACTTAATTGAGATTACAAGACGTTTAGCTGATAAACCTTTTGATCCAGCTAATGCATATCCGCCTCCAAAGTGCTATTGTTTGGAAGTTTGACAACTGTCGGAATAACTCTTAATGCACAGCCAGCCCGTTAAACTCGTGAATAGGTTTGTGTGGAATAACCAATCATTTTACGTTGTAATCCCATTTTCTTGCACTACCCAGTTCGGAGGCGGTAAGTGGAATGGAGCACAGAATGAGTTTAGCTGATCATGGCCTCGTCTACGTGTATTACGTAGACGGCCTGGCAATCAAACCACGAAACCAAGCTTTCATACAGCAGGGTATCAAATGGCTCACGTTTCAAATTTTGCTCACTAAATGCAAACTGAAAATATAACGGTGCGCTTACGTCTGTGGCTTTGAATGTTTCCGATTGAAAGGATAACGTGGACATTGCGGTCATCCCAATGCATGTTTGTATGCAATAGCTAACTCGTGGACTGAAATGGTTTCTTTGCATTCCCTGTCCATAGAATCCAATCTCGGTAACCTGCACTTTAAGAGGGCATCTGTGCGCATGCCAGCCCCTGCGCCTACAGCACTCCGGTATTGCCTCGTTTTAGAAAATCATTGGAACAAAAATACTAACACCAAATGACAATACCTAACCTGGAATTTTGACAGACGAAACATTATTATTTTGGTAACTTGTCTGTGTAAAATCATGTACTAAGAATGATTTTAAAATCCGTGTTGATGTCTGCACGACACGCATGTTCCATAATTATAGTTTACATTTAATTCTGTTTATCTAAAGATTTTCCAGAACTGCATAACAACATTGATGAATGTAAATTAGCAGAATTCAACTCTAAAAACAATACATATATAACAGTTTTTTTATATATTGGCAACCCCAGAGCTTGGGGTGGCAGATTTGGTATTTTCTCTAACAATCTCCTAATTTATACTGTGTTTCAAGGATAGAGATGATTAATAGCTAGTTATATTCATAACGCTCTCTGTTATTTATGTTAGCCTCTCATGTAGTATGTCATGGTTTATCTTAAAGATTAACTGGAAAAATGCAAACAGAATCTCAAGCCACATAAGCATTCTAATATACATTTTAACATTTTCCCCATCTGTGGCTCTGAAAAACTCTAAAAGCAGGAAATAAGCCAAATATAATCAATAACCAACAATGTGATTCAAATATAAGTTAATCCGTAAATAATGATAAACATTAAAATTGCCATCCTGATTCTCCAGTAGTCATTTCGGACAGGGTGAAAAATATACAAATAGGAGATTGGCATCGTGAATAATATGTTGTTTTTAAATTGAATTTATGGGAAAAATGCTGTATAATAATGATAAGCTCACTTCAATTCTGTTAATTCAAGAAAACGGGTGCAATCCGGTTATGTTTCTATGATAAAGATTGCTACGGATCGAAAGAAGGATATCTTTACGTTGCTTTTATAACAATTAATTTATCTCAAAACCAAAAACGTTCAACATATCTCTTCAGAAAACAACACATTTGGTATTGTTTTTTATGAAATTCTGGTTAAATACAGCTATGTTGAATTGCATTGTTTTTTTAACTAACAGCCAGTGCAATTACAAAAATTCAGTGTAAAAATGGTTTGCTCTGCGTGCCAAAACGAGAAGGCAAAAAGCTGTGTGAACGGTTTTTTGTTTCATAAACCGATAATAATTTCTGTGAACGAGCATATTTTTGAGAAGCAGTGACACGCCGTAACGATTCTCTGTAATTGCACACGCGATATATCTTCACAAAATGTGTATTGCAATTGACTTTAAGCACAAACGGAAGTTGCAGAAAATTGAATGTTGTTAAAAAAATTGATATATTTGGCCACTTTGCTCTGCTATTTCAATCTTAAAATGGGACCCAACAGTAAGAAAGCGTAAAGTGAGTTCTTTTATTCTTAGCAGTCTCTTAATGCACCAATCTTGAGAAGTCGATCAACTGCTTCATTGTATCTTTGGGTGCCTTTGGGAGAAGGCTAAACGCGCAGATATTCGATAAAAAAATATCTTACTCAAAGCAAATTTTGAAAGTCATATATTTTATACTTTATTTGTTAGGCATATAAAATTCCGAAATGTGTTTAAGGACGTTTTTTTCGTAAACGCATTTAAATGTTTGGATAGGTCTACAAATATGACTCACAAAATCAATCTGCATAGGACAGAATGACTCAAAATACACTTCTGTATTCCATCCGTTAAATATATATCTTATTAGTAAGGTTGTGATAAACCTCTATGGATAATTGACAGAAAACAGTGAATATCTTGGAGTATTTGCCCATATTTGCAGGCCTATCTGGCAGTGATCTTAGCCTATCTTGTAAACTTCATATACAAATGTAACAACGGAATATCCTCTTTATAAACCCAAAATAATCAGCTTCAAATGTCACCTCAAAATACTATATTAATGCACAAATAGGTGGTTAGCCATTCACAATATGAGCTAATGGAATATGTATTCATGCAAGATTCTTTGGAGGCATTTAGCGAAATTACGTTTGTTGTAACGAAGTGCATATACACCTTTGTACAAACGAAATAACACAACCATAAATTCTCGTGAAACCAAATTGGCCGTGTGGTATTGGCCATCGTTTTTTTTTGCTCGAAATTCAGAAGATTATTTCCGTGGTGTATGCAAAAAAGAACCAGTGTAAAATTATTCTACTTATTTGATTTTATTTTCTGTTTTTTTAAATGGACATTCATGCTGCTTACTTTAAACTTCCGGCCAACTATCTATAAGGATGTTTCAAATTGAGCGAATTTCAAGTTTTCATAAGACAAAATTTACTCTGAACAACGTAAAATGAACTTAAAAACCATGATGTTTCTTGCTTTTAACACATGTGCCATTGTTTTTGCTTTGAACCTTTAAGGGATGCATTTTGTTCTATTTTCATGTAACTGCTCGTTTCTTTGTTAAATCCATGAGATTGCATATCTTATGTTAGGTATTGTAAAAACGTTTATACTTACTGTACAAAAAGATGAAATTTCCTGCGGGTGATTGCTTAAATGTTCAAGTTAACGTTATCCCCCATCTTATGTTAAACGATGAAATAGGACGAATCGTTTAATTATTTAACACCTTTGATTTAAAAACAACACGAATTTATTGAAATTTTTGTTAATCCTTAAATCTTAAATCTATGTTTGATTTTTTGTGGATGATTGGGGAAGGAAGAAGCTACGTACGAAGACTTTCGGAAAGCCATTTCTCTCAAAATGCAGAAAACTGGCGTGTAACTACTGCTCTTCATCATGAAGCATGGTATTCAAAGGCTGACATACTGCTGACCAACAAATACTCAATTATGCAATGCTCATTAAAAACTTCGGTCTTTTTCCCTATTATGGCTATCGTTTGTCTTTTTGATAGCCTGACATAAAACATTCGGATAAAAATCCGTTGAAATTTTTGTAAATGTTTGTTTGTACATGCGGATGCGGATGGAAGCGTTTTGCAAACGGTTTTTTTAAATTCTCCCGATTTCGTTTACGTTCTCAAAAAAATAAAAATTTAATTTTGATAATATGATAACCAAATAATTTAAAGTGCATGTTTTTTCTGGTTTTTTTATTCAGTTTTAATGCAGCAATGTAAGCCTGAAGGTGCTGTTATAAAGACCTGTAAATTGTTAAAAATGACTGCAGGTTTTAGTTTTTAACACTTCAACAAATCATTTGATTTCTCACCGATGCCTGTCTTAAATAGGTCATTTCTTTAACGCTTTTGTTTAGCATAGGTTTCTGAAAAAGTTTTTGATGTCAAATGTGGTGTCAATTTTATCCCCCTATATGCACAACGTAATCTCAACAAAAATTAATTTATTCAATATATCTTATCAAAATACGCTTATAGTGAAGTCTAGCTTATCGCACAGTTCAATAGATTGAAGGGATTGTTAAGTGCACCGGTATGCTACACTTTAGCAGGTTTACCGTATTAATACCCATTTTAATTGCCTATTTGCTCTTGAGAAACATTTTGATGCAAAACATGCATCTTAAATTTCAACATCCTTTACTGGGAAATAAAATTTTAAATATAATACTAAGTCCATATAAGATTTGCATGCAGGCAAACGATTGTACATGAAATTAAAGCAAAACAATACAGTTTGCAAAAGCTACAGTGGACAATAAAACACGATACGAAACCTTAAACATTAAACTTATCGAACAGCACATCGAAAATATGAGTTAAGAAATATATATTATGGCAATCAACCAACGCCAATCGTGGCATCATAGCAGCCGTCATTAGAATATATCTCTTTTCATATAAGATTGAGTGAGTGGTGCCAAAAACGTAAAAGAAAGCAAATGAATCAGCCGAAGAAGACATTAATTTGATTTCAAGTCTGATTGTTCATGCAACAATCTCTAGCCTTTTTGTTTTTTCATCAATTAAATCTACCCTTAAATGCAAGCTTAATGTTTGGTTTCCAATGGAAGTCTCTAGGAAATACTAGTAGCAAAACTAAGGCGTAGACAATAACTATAACGAATGTTTTTGTTACTACAATTAAAGTACCAATCGTATTCTTCCATACTGGGAGCAGTTGTGGTTCTATGGTAGGATTTTATCTGTGCATTCAAGCGCTTATTTACCTTTGCATCTGCAAAGAAATAATTTATGATTTTTACTCGAAGAGTCGAATGAGATTTTGCAGCATAAAGAAAGTTTAATCGAGACAAAAGTATAAAAATCACCTAAAAACGCATGTTATTGTCATTGAAACTACGCCGTTACGTTGTGGTATAAAAAGTACATTGGTTGAAAAGGCAATTTGTAAACACTGACTTTATTATTGTTATAGCTTTGTAATAAAATACGGCAAAAGGTCGGCTTTGATTTTTCACTCAATTGTCGATCATAAGTTACGCTACATCCTTATGGAGTTGCAGTTAACAAATATTCTTTTTATGGTTGGGCCCAGATTAAACGTTGATTAAAGTGGCAGAGTTAATTGTCAAACTACGGATAAGATATTAATTAAAAAGAACGATGTAAGAGAGAGCCAATAGGCCGTCAAATTATTATAAACCATACAAGAGCATAAATTTACTGAGTGCATTTTTATTCATAATATGAATTCAAGCAATTGAGAGCGCAAGTTTCTTATCTTCCATTAAACAAACATTAATTACATCGTTTCATTCAAATTATGTGTGTTTATCTACTGAACACCATGACCCAGTCATGCGAGTTTTGTTCACTCCTACTCTGACTATATTCTTCTCATTCTCCTTCCGTTAATGATCAATTTTATCTGCCTACAGGTCAGTCACAATCACAGCACTGGACAAAGCATTTAAGGGAGATTCGTAGATCTGACATAAAAAAATTGCTCACTTTTTGCCTGTCTACCACATTGGAAGAAAACGTAACTAAAACATTTTACAGGAGATATACTGTGATTTTAAATGGGATAAAGCCAAGGAAATTGAGGTTTTAATTGCTTTTGCTGGTGGTTTTATAAACAAACATTCGTAAAAAAGCACAAATATGCAATATAATAATCTAAAAAGAGACAACGATGAATGCCAAGATATTTTAAATGCAAGAAATCTAAATATATATAAGGGGCTGAACAAACTTTGCTTTCGTATATGTTGTGCGTGACACGGAAATGTTAAAGATACGTGCAAAGACGTAAAAATACATGGATTGATCATAAAGTTTAAAGGTTTTTTCACATTTGTGTACGCAATTTATTTCAGAAAAGTAACATGTGCGTTTACAATTCTTCTTCAGAGTACGAAGTATTTACAAATATTTTAGTCATATTCAGTTAATAAAATATCATGAAAGCAGCGTATGCAATTTCAGTTGCTTTTTCCCTGTTTACTCAACCAGTGTTTGAAAATTATATGTTAAAGGCTAAATGTTTTATTAAAATCATAGAGGTTTTTCCTATTATTTTAGAATGCACATAATGCATCGCAAATTAATTCTTTAAAATTTGTTTTATTAAAATTGATAACACTATGTATGTTTATTTGTTCTATTCAGAACGCACAGGTCTGGATTTGTCAGCGCGTTGCTTTTACCCGTTAATATGTTTCTTCTCTAGTCAACCCAATAACAAATAATTCCAAAATATCGAAAGTGGCATTTATATTCTATAAACTGGATTTAAAAAAGAGCGACTTATTACATAAATATTAGTTATAATATATATATATATATATATATATATATATATATATAGAATTTAGGGAAATTGTGAAAAATAATATGTCTTAATCAAGCTATGCAAAGCATATCAGCATAGTGTTTTGCTCCACCAAATAATTGAATTAGCATTAATGGACTTTGACATCAGAATTTAAATAAAATAGACAACCTTAAACCAGGCACCCTTAAACTTCATAAGCACTTTGTGATATCACTTAAGTTTAATGAAAGGCTTTCTTTCTAGCTGTGCTATGCCTTATAGCAAAATATTTTCAGGTCCGTGTATTTTTTATTTTTTTGCTGAACATGGTATTGCAATGATATTCCAACATAAAACAAATAAAACAACAACCATCTTTTTAATCAACTGCTCCTCAGATGGATTTACCATACAAATTCTTTTACTTAATGCAAATTGCTATATTTTATGAAATGTTTTTACATTCGGAATATTTTGGATTCAAGCAGTCATTAAAACCCATTATGCAGCCCAAATGAGTTTTCTTAACATCAGCAGTTTCACATAACTTGTTTTCAAAATCAAATTTAAACTGCATATAAAATAGATAATATGACCCACACTGGATGCGCTATTCTTAAATTTTTAAGAATATCTCTCCACTTCTAAAAGCAAAAAATTAAAATAATCGAACTATATATAAGTCTGCCCATTTTTGCTTTTTCTTCAGTTCTATGCAAGTACCAAGAGAACACATTGCCGAAAGAAACATCCACAAATACCGACTAGTTGTCATAACACCTACAATATGTATCCACTTCTCTCTTATAATTGTTTACAATATTCATTTTAACCAAGTTACCTAAAGCGCAATATTAATGTTTAAAACTTGGACAATGCCCTTTGAGTTTTATGTTACATATCATGAAGAAGAATTGTTCAAGCTAATTGAATAACATTTCAGATAATATCCATAATTATTTGTTAACTTATGTTTGCTTGTCATTTACACGTTAACCTTTTTTTCCTTTTCATATACTTGATTGAAAATGTACAAGATATCGTCATCTTAAGCAGTCCTCAAATGCATTAGTTCATTTCTCGTACATTCTGCTAATTTTGAAACCCATATTACTTTAAACCTTACCAGTTAGCGATTGAACTCACTCTAAATTTTAAGCTTCAGCCAGGTGCATTGATCTGTTAGTCAAAGTGCTGTAAGGAAATAATATTTTGGTTTTTAAATTGTACATTTAGATATGCATTCAAAGGAATTTTATATTACAGATGCAATCGCACAATAGGAAATTTTGATGAGACAGTCTCTATTGTTATCCGCAGGTGAACGGTTAAAAACTTTAATGAGTCAGTCACTGTACATTTTCCTATTTGGCATACATATTCCAGCATTAATAATGTCAAAAATTACACTTTTCCGGCTATTTATTACATTTCATTCATACAGCATGAATTCTTAGCTGTAAAAATACATTGAAAACACTGACTAATGTATCTTAGGACGATGAAACCAAAGTTCAATATGTTATGACATTCTAGAAAGCCTTTCATTAAAGATGATTGTTCGATTCTTTCTATCAATGTGTACTTACAAGGACGGGAATTATTAAGTGCATTCCAACAGTAAATATAATATTTTTTTGGATATTGTGAAAATTACAAACAGTGCCTTAATGAGACATTTTTACGAATCTTAAACCTTTAAAACAATGACCAAACTACATAATATGTATTTTTTATATCCATTTTGATTGGATGGTTCAGGTAAAACTGCGATTCAGCAGGTCAACAGGAGTTTTCAAATTACTGACTGAGTACAAACAAAGGTATGCTTTCACATTTACTGCTTACACAGCCAAAATAAATTGTTGACTGTTTCTGGAAGAAATATTTAAAAATTATGCTGGCTATTGTCTCACATTGCGCATGCTATTGAGTCTTAATGCCTTAGCTACGTACATGTTGTCTTACTTTTATTTCCAATTAAATATGTGATTAAAAAGCAACTTTTTTCCTG
Source organism: Schistocephalus solidus (assembly GCA_017591395.1). Taxonomy (NCBI): domain Eukaryota; kingdom Metazoa; phylum Platyhelminthes; class Cestoda; order Diphyllobothriidea; family Diphyllobothriidae; genus Schistocephalus; species Schistocephalus solidus. The sequence continues at coordinate 47,422 of WEDG01005134.1, forward strand.
CAAATTATAGGCAGTTTTAGTTAACGGTCAACAATTCCATGGTAAATTAAAACAATATAACATACTTTCTGATTATGTTGGTGTCGTTTTGATTCCTATGAACAGAGAGGGTTTGACTTGCTCTGTCACTGTGTGATTATTTTCTTGATTATATAAAACGTAAGCCTGCAGTGAAAACCGCTCATGCATTTGGACTGAATAAATGCGCAACAGTTAAGAACATTAATGTCTGGTTTATTTGGGTTTTTCACAAAAATAATTGTGCTTTATGAGTTTCATCTGAGGACCTTTATAATTACTAACGAAAGCATGTTCCTTATTTAATCATTCATTGTTGTTTCAAATCATATTTTCTTTATCTCTTCAAGCCCATGCTAACCTTCCTTCTGAATAATTTTCGCAAAGGCGCACATGCCACATAGAATGCAATATATGTTTACATATTTTAACCAAGGAATATTAGGAAAACACTTGGAATGTATTGCATAAATTTTTTAGGTTTCAGGAAACCAAAATTTAAAATATTCTCGTTTACAAATGCAAACTGCTAGTTTTTTTGCCTATTGGCCTATTGATAACATTTGAAACCTGATAGTCGTATTTTCAAATTCTCCTACTGCAGACCACAAAAGCAGGAATGCTCCACTAAGCAAACTTAATTAAAGACTGTTGATCAGAAAATCATTAATCAAATGCTACCCGTAAAGCTACAAAAAACAACAAATTCCGTGTGTAATAAACTGGTGGTGGGCTGAGTTGGAAATGCACGATCTGGAAGTCAGCACACAACCATAAGCTGATCTGCCGAAAAAAGAATCATTACAACACGCTGGTGAAAGGTCAACAACATTGCATGACATGGTTTATGACATTTCGAGGTTATAACTAGAAGGGAGAAAGTATAAAATTATTCTGACGTTTACGTATGTGCAGGGGGTGTTGGTGGTTTATTTTCAGTTCATCTGGAAAGGCCTTGCGCTTTAATGCGGGAAGCAAATTGTAGGTTCAACTTAAGTCAGTTGAGCTTAAAACGGGAATAAAAGCCGTATGGGTTACAGTATCCAGTTTGCTAACGGTGTGCCCACTGATTTGGCTGATTAAAAATGCCCCATAGAATTTGTAAACAGTTTCTGACAGGTAAAGTTTAAATTCCTTCTAAAAACCTGGCTTACATCGGTCAATGCGCTCAATCCGATTGACATAGTGATAGGTTGAATGCATTTCCACTACGTGCGATAAGGGTAAGCTGACTAATTATGCCTTAATCTGCTTTGCTAGGACCACACTTAACTGTAAATACATATAGATAAGGGATTAATTCATTGCTTTCAAGTTTAACGGGGTAACGTTTATATTTCACGGTGGGAATACATTTTAATTCGCGCAACATTGCAGAGAAGTATTGTAAATGTAGGAAAAGCTGCCAGTCTCCAGTTCTAAAATACTCTCTTTATTTCGGATATAGGAAAATCATGTTTTATCCGCTGAGTTTCAACATTTAATAGAAGAAATGATATCAACATGTTAGCATACTATGTGTTCTATCATAGAACATTTAGGCCGTTCTAGTGTTGAAGCGATCCACTTTGCGCATTTCGGATAGCTAAAATCTATATAGGTGAGGGTTCAAAGAGTTAACAGATCAGCTTATGGTTGTGTGCTGACTTCTAGATCGTGCATTTCCAACTCTGCCCACCGCCAGTTTATTACACAGGGAATTTGTTCATTTTGTAGCTTAACGGGCATCCTATCTGTCAATTATGGCAGAGAAAAAACTTTTAGTGCATTACATTTAGCATTTCAAAATTTCAAATTGAGTTATGTCAATTTCAAAGTGGTTTCATTCTAAGAGATTACAATAAACATTTTTGGCACGTGGACTCACAATATTAGGCCTCTTCTGTCTGTGTCAATAAAAAATTGCTGCAAAACATCTTTCTGAAAGAAAATTGATATCATAAACGCACAGAAAATGTTTTGTGCCAAAAAGCATTAGAAACCAATTGATCCCATTTTTTCGTATAATCTTTCGAGATTGAGGATTCTTGGTTGCACTGTACGTGGACATGGGGCATGTCCTACTCACCTATTTTTCGTAAGGTGAGAATTCGGTTTGAACCTTTTTAGTTTAAGCTGCTGACCTGCTTCTTAACGTAGCTGAAAAATCATAAACTTTCTTGCTGTGACATTTAACTAATATCATTATGATTTATTAGTTTATGTTAAGCATAAGAATGTCCAATCATTTCTTTGCACGTTCGTGCATGTCTGTACTCGGTTTGCTGCTATGAAGCTATACATTTTTGCTGCAAATTTCAGTTTAACAAAAGTTGTGCATATTAAAAAAATTACAAACACTTGTCTGCATATTAGCAAACGATAAAAGGAAAATATCTGTGGTCTGCGGGTCTGGTTAAGTGGTGAATGCTACAATAGGAGATAATGACAAACTATTTTTTTAAAAAAAGAACAAAATAATTCTTTATTGTGCATGGATCTGGGAGTGCAAGTGAACCTGCTAGGTTATTTTGGTGTTATGTGGCTGTATTGCAGATTTTTGGTATTGGTATTTGACTTCGTTTTGTTTCCGGTACGTCGATAAACATAATGACGATTTTCGGCCGCATCATCTTTGAGATTATGAACAATTAGTTCAGCTAGTTTGAGACAGAGTCCACCGAAGTGAATTGTGCGGTATCCTTCAATGATTGAGGAAATATATTAAACGTTCTGCATATTCTAAAAACTTAGGTGTATACTAGTAGCATTGTCATGATCAGCAAATCTCCAAAAGAGTGATAAAGAAGACTCTCAAATTGTGTGTTCCCAAGATAAGGGACACTAGTGTACACCTCGGAATTCCAATAATGCATTTTTTTGTATTATAAAGTTTTTTTAGACGAGATTTGCTTTCCCTACGAAACATGCGCTTTGAGGAGATTTTGTGCGTGTATTTCTATAAAAATAATATAAACACGTGTGAAAACAATGGGAAACAGTTTTTGCGAAAGATAGCCAGTAAACGGGTTTGCCATAGCCTTGGTAATGTTCGTTATGGTATAACCATGCTTTTTACTGTCAAAGTTTTGGCTCATACAGCTTTTGGTAAGACCATATGCATTTTTTCCGAATTCAGTAACTTGTTGGTTGATCGAGTCGCGTGACAATCGGTTCCATTTAATTAGTTCCAGTGACAAAACCAATGCAAGGAAACCCGCGTATAGAAGATAGTACACTAAGTTTGGCCTGACTTAGGAGCAGAAATCAAGTGCATACGCGGGTGGTTGTTGGTAAGAAATCTTCTACGTAATCGCTGCGTGTCTCGCGTTACCAATGTCTCCTGGGAAATATGCACGTACATTTTGTCATTGCCTTTGTGTGAAACTATGCTGTCAATAATAGTTTGTAGATGCAATGAATCACTACGGTATAATCTAACTTTAAGGTCGTGCCAAATTTTCGGAACGTATATATAATCAGGAATGCGGCATCAGCGACGATAATAACTTATAAGCTGACATCCGCTCATAAATGAACGCAGGAAAAAAATGCTCAATACAGTTTTAGAGATAACGGGGAGCGTACGCCTTTTTGTTACCAACACCAAGGATATGGCGTTAACAGCAGAGAGCATATAACGACAGAAGTTAATCTGAAAATTCAGTGATAAGCTAAAAAGCACTGAAAATGAGAAATAAGAAGAAATATCAAGTTAAAAATGTTGATAGTAAACTGAAAGGGGCTAACACAATGTTAAGGGATAACTTTTTGAATGTATAAGCTGAACTTGCATCCTCATATGAAAACGCATAGAAATTGCAGAATGTTCACCGTTTTTCAAGATGTGCAAGTAAAATCAATTTTGGTATAGAGAAAACATTCGGGATGACAGTTGTTTAAATGTGGGGTATTGCATGTGGTTTTTGATGAAATCAAACTCAGGCGATTTTCAGGAATCAAACCAAAAGTAGAAGATACAATCGCTGGAAAACAAAACGTATTGGTCTGACGTTTCGTATTCACTCGCATCATCAGAGACAGTCAGTTTATCGGCAACTGTCTTGTGTTCTTTAATTCAGTGCAGTATCAATTAGAAAAGGTAATGCATTTTGTAGCAATATTTGTTTTGTGGTATATCCCACTTGTCGACTCAAAGATGAAATCAGGTAATGAACGAATATACTAAGAGTTACCAAAAAAAATAAATTGAAGCATGCACCTAAATAAATTGGCAGATCTACAGATATTTGGTGTGCATTCGAACCAAGGAATAACGGAAATATGTGCTGACATTTTCGTGGTAGGTACTAAAGTTCAAAGGAGCCGCAATAACAGAGTTGTGAAGAATTCAAACTCAGAAGATTAGATATCAAAGAAACCAGAAGAGTAATATTTTGAAAAGGAAATGAAATATAAAAAAGTGTCTGGCGACAATAGCGACAGCTACAGCTATTGAAGTAACCGAAGCAAGTAACTGCTGAACATCGCACGTCAATATATTATGTCATTCGAAGTACTATAACAATGACAAAATCGATATTTTTGTGCGAAAACTGAATAATTATTGCTTCTTGTGTATTCTTATGAGTCCCTATAACACTTGCACTCATTAATTTACTGCATTGGTTATTGCTGTTTGCAAAAATAGTACAATGTGTAGGGATACAACATATTGTTATCATCGCAAGCTTCGAAACAAAGCCGCATGATGGAAGATAGCTAGTGTTTTACTGCTCCAGATATACGCTTTTCACGGAGGGACTTATTTTTGCTTCAATTATATTACCACCTTACCATATGTTATAGTTATTGGTGTGACTCGGGGAGCTAAAATGCCAAGACACGATAGCGGGATCCGGAATATTGTGCGGCCTTGCTCTGATTTTCAGGGATATTCAACTTATTTTTAGGGTACCTTTAAACTCTATGGTAAGAGTTTAAGGAATTTTTTTTGATTAAGCTAATATATAGAGGCATGATTGCCAATATTTGTTTCCACTATATGGCAAAACGATCATCACTCTTTCCCTCAGCGTACTTTGTGTACTTCCTGGTATATGATCTCCAGTTTCTTCTTTATAATTTCATCATTAATTGATAACTTTCTTGGAGTAAAGTCATTAGTATTCAGTCGAATGTGCTGCGAGGAAAAGCTGATATGAATATTTTGGCTCTATTACATCAGCCACATAGGCATAACTGCGCATTACGCTACGTTTGCACTTTCCAAATAAAAATGGGTGCGGAGGGTTTGTTTAAATATTATGATAAATTTCCAGAGACGAAAATAAGATTAAAACTGTGTCAAAAATCAGTGTGAGGAGTATTTAGAGTTTTTTAGCAGCACGTTAGTTATATCGATTGAAAAGAAAACAAGGCTGTTTGGGTAATATCTTCTTACCTTCTAAAGTTTAAAAGGGCATTGCCCATTTAAAGTTGTAGAAATAATTTCAAACAGAAAATGCAATAGAAATGAAAAAACAGTCAAAATTGTGCTAATAAACCCCGTCTGGAACTTTGCCGAACATTTGATGATCATGTCGGCTAGGTGTGTAATGAGAAAACACCTTCATCGATAGCAAACGCAGGACAAATCACAAGACTTTTCCGTTGAGGTTAAAGAATCAAACCAGAAAGCGTCACCCCCACAGCAACCCAAGACGACGAATCGCATCGCACACGGCCTTTAAGTTCACTTACATCCTCCAAAATATCGAGCAAGACACCAACGATCATGCATCATGCTTTTGTCACTACCTGCATTTTAATTTCTACTACGCGATACCACAATTCAATTAAAGGTAATGCAAACTAACATATGTTACACCTCTGCGGATAATTTGCATGGATGTACTTGGATAAAAGACCACATTTAGTTTATTTATGGATGGTGTCAAATATTGAATAGACATTAGGAAGGCATCCAACAATGAAGTGAAGGTATGGAGTATAACACGTGATCCGCTTAATTGACTTCCACTTCTGAACTATTGCGACATTCGTGTGCAAGTGCAATCAAGTCAATGTTTTGCTAAAAAAACGACAAAATACGTAAAATGCACGTCAATGCAGACATTTCGCGTTCAAGACTGTTGCCTTCGAATAACAATTAGGCGTACTTTTGAAAAAAACATAAAGGTGGACATTTAAAACAAAGAATACCAAGGAAACGTAATCTGAAAATATCTGAAACACAGGAAACAATTACTAAAACCATCAACTGTTAGTTTTTCGTCAGCCATTAAGTGCCTTTCAAGCACTTCGGGTCTACAATATATGTTATATCACAAATTACTTGAAGTTTTTTATGAAAGCTAAGACAATCGCATGCCATGGATTGTAACCACCACTGCAATTGGGAAGCAATGGCAGTGGACGCCATGGATAACACCAAGCAGACACCATAATTCTTCGAAGCTTCGCACTCCAACACAAACAGCATCAACCGCCATGTCGATCTGGATGCACATTACGAAGGTCGACGTGCAAAGACTCGCGTTGACTTTAAACCATCATTTGCTTATCCATGTTTGACAAAGTGGAAATCCATGGACGTGATATCCTTCGACCCCCACACGGACGCGTGAACCACAATCGGAAATTTAACATCTCCCTTCCCTCCCAAATTTTATCATAACGCGTTGTTCAACTACCCTCCAATGAACGTCTGCCTGTCTGTCCCATACCAATTGCTCGACTGTGATAATCCCAATTCCCACCTTTATTTCGTCTGAAGATGTGCTGGTTTAACACGCTTGAAAATGCATGAGTAAAACTTGATTTTTCCGACGAACCTTATTTATTCATTATTATCTGGGAATGCATTCCACCTTAGTTATATATATATATATAGAAGGTCAGGAACCCATCGGTGAGCACAAACGTATCAAAGCTGATATTCCAAATAAAAACCTACCAGACAAAGAGCTCAAGGCGTAGTGGGTAGGGCGTAAGACTCCTGCCAAACAAGTTCTTAGTTCGAGCCTTGGGTGCCGCAGGGCCTTTGGGTTGTGTATGGCTGGCTGATGAAGGCTAATAAGCCAAAAATAACCATTCAGGTCCTCCTTGGCTTTGTCGGACATCTTGTCTGCCTATATCCTGAGCTGTCTTGCGTATTATAGCGAGGCTCGATAGAAAGCCCCAAGGCACAATGGGACGATTAAGTCCTGTAACGGATCTATGAGTGCATAATTACCAAAGCGTATATTCCCGATCGAAACTGGCCAGAAAGGTAGCTCGAGGCACAGTGCCTAGAGCGTGAGACTCCTGCCCAACAGTTCGCGAGCTGCAGCCTCGGGTGCCGCAGCGCCTGGTGTCGGGTGTGGCTGGCTGATGACGGCAAATAAGCCAGAAATGGCCATTTCAGTCCGCCTTGGCTTTGCCGGACATCTTATACAGCCTATATCCTGAGCTTTCTTGCGACTGATAGCGGGTTTCGATAGTAAGTCCAAAAGGAAGAATGGGATGATTAAGTCCTGTAACGGGACGGTGAGTGCATACTTACCATAGCTTATATTCCCGATCGAAATGGGCCAGACAACGAGCTCGCGGCGTAGTTTTTAGGGCGTTAGACTCCTGCCAAAACAGGTCCAGAATTCAAGATTCAAGCGCCGTGGCGCCTGGGATTGGGAAATGGCTGGCTGATGACGGCTGATATGCCAATGGCAATTCCAGTAACATTTGGCTAGTCGGACATGTTGTTCCACCTAACTAATAAGCTTCCTTGTGGCTGCTTGCAGGGTTCGAGAGCTAGCCCTAGGCACAACGAAACGAGTGAGTCCTGTAACTGATGGGTGAGGGCCTAATAACCATAGCGTTTATTCCCGATCAAAACTGGCAAGACAACGATCACGTAGCGCACTGGGTTGAGTGTTAGACACTGGCCCAAAATGTCTCGATTTCAAGACTCGGGCGCAGCAGCGCCTGGGGCTCGGGTATGGCTGGCTGATGAAGGCTGATAAGCCAGAAATTGCCATTCCAAACTCCCTTGGCTTTGTCGGACATCTTATTCTGCCTTTATTCTGAGCTGTGCTGCGACTGCTAGTGGGGCTCGGTAGTAAGCCCAAAAGGCAGAATGACACGATTAAGTCATTTAAAGGATCGGTGAGTGCATGCTTACCATAGCATATATTCCCAATCGAAACCGGCCAGACAACGAGCTCGTGGCGAAGTTGGTAGGGCGTAACACTCCAGCCAAACAGGTCCCGAGTTCAAGCCTCGGGCGCCGGAGCGCCTAGGGTTTGAAATGGCTGGCTCATGATGGCAACTAAGCCAGAAATGGCAATTCCAGTCACATTTGGCTGGTCGGACATGTTGTTCCGCGTACCTAATTAGCTACCTTGTAGCTGCATGCGGGGCTCTGTTAGTTAGCCCTAGACACATTTGAACGAGTGATTCCTGTAACCGATGGATGAGGCCCTTATTAACATAGCCTTTATTCCCGATTGAAACCGGTAAAACAACGATCTCGTAGCGCTCTGGGTAGAGCGTAAGACTTTGGCCCTAAATGTCCCGATTTCAAGCCTCGGGCGCCGCAGCGCCTGGGGTTGTGTATAGCTGGATGGTGAAGGCCTATAAGCCAAACATGGCCACTCCAGTCTCCCTTGGCATTGTCGGACATGTTTTTCTGCCTATATCCTAAGCTGTTCTGCGTCTGATAGCTGGGGCAAGATAGTAAGCCCCAAGGCACAATGGGACTATTTAGTCCTGTAACGGGTCGGTGAGTGCATAATTATTAGAGCATATATTCCCGATCGAAACTGGTCAAACATCGAGCTCGTGTCGTATTGGGTAGTGCATTAGATTTCTGCCAAACAGGTCCCGAGTTCGAGCCTGGAGCGTCACAGCGCCTGGGGTTTGGAATGGCTGGCTAATGATGGCTTATAAGCCAGAAATGACAATTCCAGTCACATTTGGCTGGTCGGACATGTTGTTCTGCCTAAACTACTTAGCTACATTGTGGCCGCTTTTCGGCCTCGATAGTTAGCCCTAGGCACAACTTAACGAGTGTTTCCTGTAACCGATAAGTGAGGGCCTTATTACCATAGCGTATATTACCGATCGAAATATGGCAAGACACCGATTTCGTAGCTCACTGGGTAGAGCGTTAGACTGCAGACCAAAATATTTTGATTTCAAGCTTCGGGCGCCGTTGCGCCTGGGGTTGTGTATGTCTGGCTGATGACGGCTAATAAGCAAGAAATGGCTATTCCAGTCTCCCTTGGGTTTGTCGGATTTCTTATTCTGCCTATATCCTGAGCTGTCTTGTGACTGATAGCGGGGCTTGCTAGTAAGCCCCATGGCACAATGGGACGATTAACTCCATTAACGGATCGGTGAGTTCATAAATATCTTAGCGTTTATTCCCGATCAAAACCAACCAGACAACGAACTCGTGGCGTAGTGCGTAGGGCTTTTGACTTCTGCCTTACAGTTCCCGAGTTTACGATTCGAGCGCCGCAGCGCCCCGGGTTTGGAATGTCTGGCTGATGACGTTTGATAAGCCAGATATGGCAATTCCAGTCACCTTTGGTTGGTAGGACATGTTTTTCTGCTTCACTACTTAGCTACTTTGTGGCTGCTTGCGGGGCTCAAGAGTTAACCCTAGGCAAAACGGAAAGAGTGAGTCATGTAACCGATGGGTGTGGGCCTGATAACCATAGCGTATATTGCCGATGAAAACCGTCATGACACCCATCTCGAAGCGCACTGTGTTAAGCGTTAGACTCCGGCCAAAAATGTCTCTATTTCAAGACTCGGGCACCGCAGCGCCTAGGTTGGGTATGGCAGCCTGATGACGGTTATTCAGCCAAAATAGACCGTTCCAGTCTCATTAGGCTTTGTCAGACATCTTATTCTGCCTATATTCTGGGCTTTCTTATGGCTGCTGGCGGGGCTCGATAGTAAGCCCAAAAGGAAGAATGGGACGATGGTGTGTGCATACTTACCATAGCGTATGTTCCCGATCGAAACTGGACAGACAATGAGCTCGTGGCGCAGTGATGATGTTTGATGAGCCAGAAATGGCAATTCCAGTCACCTTTGGTTGGTCGGACATGTTTTTCTGCCTATATCCTGAGCTGCCTTGCGACTGATAGAGGAACTCGATAGTAAGCCCCATGGCACAATGGGACGATTAACTCATGTAACGGATTGGTGAGTGCAAACTTACCATAGCGTATATTCCCGATCGAAATTTGCCAAAAAACGAGCTCTTGGTGCAGTAGGTAGAACGATAGACAACTGCTTAAAAGGTTTTTGTTCGAGAATTGTTGCTGCAGCTCCTAAGGTTGGGTATGACTGGCTGATGACGACGAGTAAAACAGAAATGGCCATCCAGTCTCCCTTGTCTTTGTGCGACATCTTATTCTGCCTTTATTCTGAGCTGTCTTGCGGCTGCTGGCGGGGCTCGATAGTAAGCCCCAAGGCACAATGGGACGATTAGCTCATGTAACTGATCGGTGAGTGCAAACTTACCATAGTGTATATTCCCGATTGAAACTGGCCAGAAAACGAGCACGTGGCACAGTGCGAAGAGCGTTAGACTTCTGCCCAACAGGTCGCGAGCTCGAGCCTCAGGCACCGAAGCGCCTGGTGTTGGGTATGGCTGGCTGATGATGGCTTATAAGCTAGAAATGGCCATTGCATTCACCGTGGGCTTTGTCGGACATATTGCTCTGCCTGTATTCTGAGCTGTCTTGCAACTAATAACGGGGCTCGATAGTAAGCTTCAAGGCACAATGGGACGATTAAGTCCTGTAACGGATCGGTGAATGCATAATTACCATAGAGTATATTCTTGATCGAAACCGGCCAGACAACGAGCTCGTGGCGCAGTGGGTAGAGTGTTTGACTATTGCCTAATAGGTCGCGAGTTTCAGCCATGGCCACCGCAGCGCCTGGGGTTGGGAATGGCTGGCTGATGACGGCTGCTAAGCCAAAATGGCCATTACAGACACCCTTGGCATTTTCCGCATATCTTATTTTGCCTTTATCCTGAGCTGTTTGGCGGCTTCTGGTGGGCTCGATAGTAAACAGCAAGGCACAAAAAAACAAGTGAGGCCTGTAAACGATGGGTGTGGGCCTTCTTACCATCGCTTGTATTCCCGATCGAAAACGGCAAGGCACCGACCTCGTTGCGCACTTGGTAGAGCGTAAGACTCCGACCCAAAATTTCGCGGCCCTCGGTAGCCACAGCGCCGCAAGTTGGGTATGGCAGGTTGATAACGGCAAATAAGCCAGACATAACAATTCCAGTCTCCTATGTTTTTGTCGGTCATGTAATTCTGCTTATTTTCTGAGCTGCCTTGTGGAAATTCCAGTCTCCCTCGATATTGTCGGACATGTTATTCTGCCTTTTTCCTGAGCTAACTTGCGCTTGTTAGCGCTGCTCGATGGTAAGCCCCAAGGCACAACGGTACGAGTGAGTCCTGTAACCGATCGTGAGCGCCTACTTACACTTGCGTATATTCCTGATTGAAAACCGCAGGACAACGAGCTCGTGGCGCAGTGGGTAGGGCGTTAGACTCCTGCCAAACAGGTGTCGAGTTCAAGTTTCGAGCGCCGCAGCGCCTGGAAGTTGGGATTGGCTGGCTGATGACGTTTAATGAGCCAGATATGGCAATTCCAGTCACCTTTGGTTGGTCGGACATGTTTTTCTGCCTATATCCTGAGCTGTCCTGCGACTGATAGATGGGCTCGATAGTAAGCCTCATGGCACAATGGGACGATTAACTCATGTAACGGATCGGTGAGTGCTAACTTACCATAGCGTATATTCCCGATTTAAACTGGCCAGAAAACGAGCTCGTGGCTAGTGGGTAGTGCGTTAGACTCCTGCCAAACAGGTCCTGATTTCAGGATTCGGGCGCCGAAGTACCTGGAGTTGGGAATGGCTGGCTGATAACGGCTGAATAGGCAGAAATGGCAATTCCAATGACCTTTGGTTTGTCGGACATGTTGTTCTGCTTTACTTCTTAGCTACCTTGTGGCTGCTAGTGGGGCTCGAGAGTTAGTCATAGGCACAACGGAATGAGTGAGTCCTGTAACCCATGGGTGAGGGCCTTATTACCATAGCGTATATTCCTGATCGAAACCGGCAAGACACCGATATCGTAGCGCACTGGGTAGAGCGTTAGACTCCGTCCAAAAAAACCGCGTTTTCAAGCTTTGAAGCCGCAGTGCCTGGGGTTTGGTATGGATGGCTGATGATGACTAATAAGCCAGAAATGGCCATGTCAGTCTGCCTTGGCTTTGTCGGACATCTTATTCTGCCTTTTATTCTGAGCTTTCTTGCGGATACTAACGGGGCTCGATTGTAAGCCCCAAGCCCCTAATGGGACGATTAAGTCCTGTAATGGATCGGGTGAATGCATACTTACCATAGCGTATATTCTCGATCGAAATTGGCCAAAAAACGAGCTCTTGGCGCAGTAGGTAGTACGATAGACACCTGCTTAAAAGGTTTTTTTTCAAGAATTGTTGCTGCAGCTCCTAAGGTTGGGTATGGCTGGCTGATGACGACGAGTAAGCCAGAAATGGCCATCCAGTCTCCCTTGTCTTTGTGCGACATCTTATTCTGCCTTTATTCTGAGCTGTCTTGCGGCTGCTGGCGGGGCTCGATAGTAAGCCCCAATGCACAATGGGACGATTAGCTCAGGTAACGGATCGGTGAGTGCAAACTTACCATAGCGTATATTCCCGATTGAAACTGGCCAGAAAACGAGCTCGTGGCGCAGTGCGAAGAGCGTTAGACTTCTGCCCAACAGGTCGCGAGCTCGAGCCTCAGGCACCGAAGCGCCTGGTGTTGGGTATGGCTGGCTGATGATGGCTTATAAGCCAGAAATGGCCATTGCATTCTCCGTGGGCTTTGTCGGACATCTTGTTCTGCCTTTATTCTGAGCTGTCTTGCGACTAATAACGGGGCTCGATAGTAAGCTTCAAGGCACAAATGGGACGATTAAGTCCTGTAACGGATCGGTGAATGCATAATTACCATAGACTATATTCCTGATCTAAACCGGCCAGACAACGAGCTCGTGGCGCAGTGGGTATAGCGTTTGACTATTGCCTAATAGGTCGCGAGTTTGAGCCTTGGCCGCCGCAGTGCCTGCGGTTGCGAATGGCTGGCTGATGACGGCTGCTAAGCCAAAATGGCCATTACAGACTCCCTTGGCATTTTTGCATATCTTATTTTGCCTTTATCCTGAGCTGTTTGGCGGCCTTAGGTAGGGCTCGATAGTAAACCCCAAGGCACAATGAAACAAGTGAGGCCTGTAAACGATGGGTTTGGGCCTACTTACCATCGCTTATATTCCCGATCGAAAACGGCAAGGCACCGACCTCGTTGCGCACTTGGTAGAGCATAAGACTGCGACCCCTTGTCGCCGCAGCGCCACAAGTTGGGTATGGCAGGATGATAACGGCAAATAAGCCAGACAAAACAATTCCAGTCGCCTTTGTTTTTGTCGGTCATGTAATTCTGCTTACTTTTTGAGCTGCCTTGTGGAAATTCCAGTCACCCTCGGTATTGTCGGACATGTTATTCTGCCTTTTTCCTGAGCTAACTTGCGCTTGTTAGTGGTGCTCGATTGTAAGCCCCAAGGCACAACGGGACGAGTGAGTCCTGTAACCGATCGTGAGCGCCTACTTACACTTGCGTATATTCCTGATTGAAACCGGCAAGACAGCGAGCACGTGGCGCACTGGGTAGAGCGTTAGACGCCGGCACAACAGGTCTCGAGTTCGAGCCTCGGTTGGTTCCGCGCCTGGGGTTGGTTATGGCTGGCTTATGATGGCTAATAATCTAGAAATGGCCATTCCAATCTCCCTTGACTTTGTGTGCCATGTTATTTTGCCTATATCCTTAGCTGCTTTGTGGCTGCTTGCGGGGCTCTTGAGATAGCCCCAAGGCACCACAGGACGAGTGAGTCCTGAAGCCGATCTGTGAGCGCCTACTGAACATAGTTTATATTCTCGATCGAAACCGGTAAGACAATCAGCTCTAGGCGCAGTAGGTAGAGCATTCGAGGCCTGCCCAACATGTCGTTTGTTCGCGCCTCGGTTGCCGCAGCTCCTTGGGTTGGGTATGGCTGGTGGGTGACGACTAGTAAGCAAGAAATGGCCATCCAGTCTCCCTTGGCTTTTTGCGACATGTTATTTTACCTAAATCCTTAAAGTTAGCCCCAAGGCACAAAGGAATGAGTGAGAGCTGTAAACGATCGGAAGTTAGCCCCAAGGCACAACGGAATGAGTGAGAGCTGTAAACGATCGGAAGTTAGCCCCAAGGCACAACGGAATGAGTGAGTCCTGTAACCGATCGGTGAGCGCCTACTTAGCATAGCTTATATTCCTGAACAAAACCGGAAAGACACTGACCCCGTGGTGCAGTGGGTAGATCGTTGGACTCCTGCCTAAACAGGTCGCGAATTCGAGACTCGGGCGATGTAGCGCCTGGGGTTGGGTATGACTAGCTGTTTACGGCTACTTAGCCAGAAATGTCCATTTAAGTCTCCATTTGTATTTTTCGGTCATGTTATTCTGCCTTTATCCTGAGCTGCCTTGTGGCTGCTGGCGGACTTAAACATTTATACTCAAGGCACAACGGAACTAGTGAGCCCTGAAACCGATCGATGAGCTCTTCCATACCATAGGGTATATTCCTGATCGACAACGGCAAGACAACGAGTTCGTTGCGCAATGGTCAGTGCGTAAGACTCCTGTCAAACATGTATCAGTATCAGTTTATCTGACGGAGATGTAGGTGAATCACCTTTGAATTCCCTATTTGTGCATGATAGTTTTGGTATCAAAAAATAGTATATCGATATGTTGATAAGGCTAGCATAGTGCATAATAGTTGAAAAAGAGCAGACAGTGAAAAAAACTCTCGGTGATTTTTAGGAGAAAAAACTGTTGCCCTTTTGGGTGATGTCTAACGGGGGACATTGCGGAGATCACTTGAATCAGCTAGATGTTCCGTTGCTGATTGCAGAGTCTGTTGAGGGATTTTAAAGGCGGAAATATATACCCAGATCATCCTCGTTCCATTTCGTTTCGAAACAAATGGAGAACGTTCATACACCTCATGCACATCGGCTGCCAGATCCAGCTAATGCGAACACTCACGATTAGCTGATGAGACCACTCACGGTAGCTGATGTGAACGCTCAGGTCGTGAATTCGAGCCTCCGGTGCCGCAGCGCATGGGTTTGGAGATGACTGGCTTGATGACGGCTAATAAGCCTGAAATTGCCATTCAAGTCTATATGTAATTCTGCCTTTATCCTGAGCTACCTTGCGGTTGCAAGTGGGCCTAGATAGAAAGCTCAAAGGCACAATGGGATGAGTGAGTCCTGTAATCGATCAGTCAGCGCCTACTTACACTAGCGTATATTCTCGATCAAGACCGGCAAGACAACGAGATTGTGGCGCACTGGGTTGAGCATTAGCCTACGGCCCAACATTTCGCAAGTTCGTGTTTCAGGCGCCACAGCGCCTGGGGTTGGTAATGGCTGGCTGATGACGGCTAATAAGCCAGAAATGGCCATTCCGGTCCCCCTTGTCTTTGTCGGTCATTTTATTCTGCCTATATCCTGAGATGTCTTGCGGCTGTTGGTTGGGCTTTAGACTAAGCCCAGAGGCACAACGGGACGAGTGAGTCCTGTAACCGATTAGTGAGCACCTACTTACCATAGCTTATATTTCCGATAAAAACTGTCAAGAAAACGAGTTAGTTGCGCCGTGGGTAGATCGTAAGATTCTTGCATATATATAGAGTATCGACAACGAAAAGGGCGAGTTGAATTGTCATTTTGTATCATAAGGAGACAGCATCCAGTCCTCGGAAAGAGTCGATGCCCTTAACGGTTGCCTTTTATGTATGCAGTTCTGACGATATGCCATGTGTCGGGTGGTCTTGTCCGTGAGCTTTACGACTGATGAGATATCTTGTCTGCTCGGATTTCATGTGTGTTTTTTAAAAAGTTTAATTGCCTTTACGGTCTAAATGAGCATGTGGTGGGAGGTAATTAAATTTATTAAGTTTATGGGACCTCCAAACGAAGAACGCTTTTCTAGCACTCACAAATTCAATCTGTCTTTTTATCCAACATAAACATATTTTGGGCACAATGGGGATATGTTGCTTCAGGTCGCACATACGTTGCCAGAGCACTAGAAAGATATTGACAGTTCATTGCCAGCTTATGCCCACAACTCTCTGATACCAGCTTTTAACCCATTTTGACCGGATATATTGGTTTAATATTCATCGGCCCATTGATAATAAAATCACGTACTTTTATAGGGCACAGTTTTCAATTTAATTTATTGCAACAAGGGTGTACCCACTAGCACTTAAGTAGCTGCAACTTGTTCACTCTCGCAGAAGCCATAAAAACAGATTTTCCATTAACCACGCGTCATCTACTTTATCACATGTGAGTACACTTCAGTGCCTATCGGCCGGGCAATAGGGAGTTTTATATCACCTTGGCCGAGCAGACGCTGCAGTACATAATTAAATCTAAAAGCGTTTTGGTTAAATGCGTGAATGCGCGCACAAACTATTTTCAGTTGAACTCCAAGATTGGCCATGTAATGAATGTGTACATTCCACCAGAGTGTATAAGTTAAGAGGAAAAAAAGGAGAAGGTTGACTATGCGTCGGAATCATGGTTTTTTTCGTCTGAGCTTTCAAGATCTCCCTGTATTCCATCGTCAGAAGTACAAAAATGCCAAAAGCAAAAGTTGTAGGAACGTTTTAAGGAGGGAAGGCACCCATCAGACACAAGTGACGCCAATCCGGAGGCGACTGTGCAGGGCTCAGTACACCTGCACGAAACGTGAACTGTAATACCTCTTAACCCAGAGTCTGCTCAAAATTAAACACCTTATGAGGTTATTCGAATAGGTACAAATTAATAATTTACCTCTGCTGGCGAAACCTGTGAGCCGATCACCAGAACTCCAATGAGCTCCCCAATCTCCGGTTTAGTGGCAAAATTGGTCATGCAAGATCTGCAAAAGATGGCTTTTCCCAACATATGTTGATCATTGGCACCGTTAGGTTGATTTCACGCTAATTAACATCAAAAAGAGATAATCAGAAGAGAGTGATCTGGTTTCCGCGATTCTATAGGCATACAATGTTTAATTCTTACCCCTGAGCGTGAGTTGGAGGTCCACTGAAGGTAGCTTATGCCTGTCTGTATGAGACCCATAGGCATACCATTTGGATTTGTGAGGCCCTATGCCTACAGACGCCTGAAGTCACCTGGGCTGCGTACAGCCGTCCGCAAACACAGGGGGAATGGAAAAAATGCAAGATTGACTTGTTAAAAAATCTCTTTGAATTAAACATTCCGTCGTCAGGTTCTGCTGGGTGAATCCGGTAGCGTATAGTACACATTGTCGCATTCCATTGTCAGAATATTGTGCTGGGACATTTGCTATGCAGTACAACATGCTGCATGGAATCATGGTCTAGTAGATAAGTCGAGAAAACCTTTTAGGTTCTCATTCTTTACTCTGTCGTTGTTTATATATTTGGATCTGAAAAAAGAATAGTTGCGAGATACGAAAAACGCACTGTTTGATTAACAACTAAATTAGTGCTCAAACCAGAATCACATTATTTGTAACAAAAGTACAGAATCCATGCGGAAGTTCATATGAATATTTCAGCTGCTCTTCTACCGAACCTTCGGATAACCACATAGTACTCACAATCAGCCAACAGATAGCCAGTAGTTTATAATACGTAACTTATTATCGCATGTAAAAACTCAAAAGCTTTTTCAAGGGTTTCGCTGCTATTGTGCCGCTGATTCCGCATGCAGCAAACGACTGGGGACTTCAAGCGTTCCATGTGTGTTTTCTTTGACATAAACTGCAGGTTTCATTCCGCCTTATTTTAGTTCCAAAAGCATATTGGACGCATTAGAAAGCAATGAATGTAAACTTAAACAAATGTTTATTTACGTGAAAACGCACAGTGCATTATCAGTGGACATACGGATGAGCCAACTGCCTCACAACGGCACCAAATTGGAAAAAATGTGTTATCACTTAAATCTACAATCTGTGGTCTCTCTACAATAAATAATTACATAGTTAGATGACAATTTAACTGTTTGGTTTGCAAATAAACGCCCTGTTCATTAAAACAAAGCTGTGAGGTTGCAACCTGATGAAATGTTCGTATAGAATGCGATTCAGAACACAAATTGTTACTCTTAATATGAAGCTTTTGGGGCTCTAGTCTTCAGATTTTAGCTGAAATTCAGTGCATGTTCAGTAAGTCCCAAGTAATTGGGGTGAATATAACGAGATGTAATGATTTGTAATGTGTTCTTTTCTGTATTCATAGACTTTGTCTTACCATCTCTGCGAGAATGTTGTGGGTGAAAGACGCAAAGAAGTCATATTTCCTTTAAAAAAATATCAACTTAAATGACAATTTGCCAGTGCGATGGTTGTCTCTGTCGTCTGCCATCAACAAACATATCGGTTCTCAGTTCCACCTTAGCTCCTATGTCAGGAGAAATTCACGACTGGTAAACGATCGATGTGGAGGGTGGTGGATCGCGTGAGCTTTGACTAAACACTAACTAGCATACGATATTTTGACCGTTGATTCCGACGATGTCCACCGTACACTCCAGAATAGGGTGGCCCAGGAACGATAACTTCTGCATGCTTATTACTAAAGTGATAGTTGACTTGCGCTGACTCTACCGCGTTCTCTCCTCCTCCCGCCTTTGCCTGGTAACAAGACAGCATCAAGAAGATCAGAGACAGTGCAGGTGACTGCAGCGGCCGGGATCCCTAGGCCCTAGCCGCCCCTCGGCCAGCCACCACATCCCCATGATCGGCATTTGTTATGGGATAACAGTCCGAATAACGCCTGCCGTGCCCTGAGTTGGCCCCGTTTCGGCTCAACGCATCTTACACGTGGCCCGTTTACAGGTAACATCTAGCCTATACCTTACGCAAGACAAAATAACAAGGTTAAGATGCCGCCAACGAATGCTTTACAAAACTGATAACCCGAAGGAACACAATATATAAGTTAAGGGTAAGGTTTGCATGAAGATACGCATTTCAAGGTCCTTTTCACGCCCACATACAACGTGCATGATGAAGTCATGGCCATTAACGACACGGACGTTGACGGCCGAGCTTCCGTCAATTCAATAACAACCAACAGCGGTAATCGCAATAGCAGCTAATTGCAGTACGCATGTGATCGTGTGGCCACTCCGTACAATAAATACTGCCCACCTTGTGCATCAATCACCGTTTCTGCTACTGTATCTGATGGTGGGTTCGAGAGAGGATGCGAAACGTCCACCCAATTAAAGCAATGTTCCAGTGGTCACCTCTTCTTCTTCTTCTTCTTCTCCTTATTCTTCTTCTTTGTGGTCGTCGACATTTCATAAGACTGAAGGTTGGACTACAATAATTTCATCTTAATGTGGTCAAAACT
Source organism: Schistocephalus solidus (assembly GCA_017591395.1). Taxonomy (NCBI): domain Eukaryota; kingdom Metazoa; phylum Platyhelminthes; class Cestoda; order Diphyllobothriidea; family Diphyllobothriidae; genus Schistocephalus; species Schistocephalus solidus. The sequence goes on from WEDG01005134.1 coordinate 66,911, forward strand.
GCTCACGCAATGCTACAAGACTGATCCCATCCTCATTAATGTTAAAAAAAAATAGTCGTGTGTGGAGCACATGCCAATTCAGCTTAACAATTCCAGTGGCTGTGCTTGCACCTACTTTCCTTAATCCTCTTTTTAATTCGAAGAAAAATGTGAAAGGCAGGAGCGAGTTTGTTAGGTGTTAGTTGCGTCCATTTTGCCATAAGATTAAGAACGTGCGGTTTACGTAATAAGTTTTGCCTGCGGTGCTCCGGTGTAGGTTTTAACTGGTATAGGTGTAACTGTCAGGTGAAGTCGCATAAAACTGCCACAACTCAGAAAGCCTAGTCAACATATTTCCTCGTCAAAATATAGTTTCCCTATAAAGAACTGATATCGCTGTTACTTACATGTGACAGCGTAAAGAAATAACGGAAAATGCATAAGCTTGCTATGTGGAAGATGGAGTAGATAATTCTCTGATCGGTGAAACTGCAGTTCTCATGTGTCTAATTCAAAGGGCCATTTAGATATCCTGAGACTAGGCTTATTGTACATTCAACTGAAAACTTGAAAGCCGTTTTCCTAATTACTTTAATGCACTTTTGCAATGATAGATAAATATTAATATAAAGAAAATTTTGAAATTATTCGTTTAGGATTTGGTGTTGACATTGATGTTGTTGACAATGTTGTTAGGGCAGCGTTGATTTCAATATTGAGTATTGTATTAAGTTGATCGCTTACCGCCTCAAAAACATATATTCAGTTCCTTCACTTTTTAAAAAGGGAAACGCTGAAAGCCTTTGCTGGTTATGCAAAGTTATTTAATGCTACAGCAAAAATGGTGGGAAACAGAAGGAAATCAAAATAGATTCCATTCTAGAACGTTGAGTGGCACGTGTCTTCGCCCTGGAAACGTATTTAATGCTCAACAACTCATAAAGTATCACCCGTTTTCTATCAGGACGCTATGGAACACACATATGTAAGATTGATGAAGGGACGCTTTTTAATTCCAGATTGACACTATATGTGTATCCTTTCTGTAATGCATATCACATTTTACTCGATTTTGTCTACTCAGCCTCAGCAGATGCACCCGAACCAATAAGGCACTTATGAAGTTTTTAGATAGATGTGAAACAAAAGCTAGTCATCAGAGTTTGGTCTCCTCCGCAAAAGATTTTAACAAACATTTACGAAATCTTTACTAGCCGCATTCATAAGCCTATTTAAAGCAACCAAATTATGGGCATGGAGCAGCAGAGTAATTTGTCCGCTTAAATTGGAACTAGGCTGCTCCTGGCGCTTATTCCTGTCAGTCGGCAGTTGACCCCGTGCGGACATCCGAGGTCACAGTTAAGCTTTCTTTCGCCATCCAGTTTAGTCAGCTGGGGATTAGACTCCAAGCTTTAAACCATACGGGTGAAAACCAAAGGCAGGAAAAATAAATGATCTTCTTGCAGTCCTGCGCAATCAGCGAATTTGTATGCCAGGCTGGATGCAGTCTCGTGAACTAAATCTTTTCATGGTTGGCCATGATCCAGATCTTGTGGCAGGGTAGCGTTATAATGATCAAAAACTAACAGTTCAATGGTTTCGAAGATTACTGATTTCAAAACTAGATAACCCGATGGCAGTAAATGTATATGTATTTCAAGAAGTAGGAAACATGCGTGTCACAGATTATTAATACAGAAGGATACACGCAATATCAACGGGACAGCTGGTGTACTGGCCCGAATTACGAGTCTCGGACATGAGACGAACATCACAGTCTATGAGTACCAACAATATATACGCAGTTTATGTGGTAAACAATGTAAGGTGTGGAGAGGTTCAGTGGGAAGAAATGATATTGGTAACAGAGCTAGGCCGCACCACGGTCCCACGTGATTGAAGAGGGGGAATATCTACCTACAAATTAATGGAGTTGCTGTGAGGCAACGAGGTCTCCAACAGATTTCGCTCTCGCATGTATTTTGCTCGCGTGCTTGCGAAGTAAAATTAATGAATCAGGAGCCATGGAACATACCGCCTACCAGCAAACAGTTACTACGCTGCCTTTTGCAAAACTGTGGTTTGAATTTCAATAAAACACAAATTCATTTAACAAAATCAGGCAGTAAGACTTCCGCAATTTTTCTTAGAGTGACATGGCTACAGGGATGTATTAGCTTGCAACTAATCATTCCTTTGACATTCGGCTGCTTTGAGATGATAGAAAAAACGTCGTCATATAGCAGAGGTGGAAAGGTAGTGGATTTTTTTCAACCAAAAGATTTCCAACCTTGCTAACATAATGTTGGTTATCGCTTTTATACGCAATCCCCATTGTTTCAAAATTTTTTTAGTGGGATTATGGTTGTAAATATTCATAGTCCCCATGCATCTGTGAAGGTGCTGTATTGTTATTAAGGCTTTCTTTCATACAAATCTGTTATATTGCCTTGCAAGCATATTTTTTCTCCTATATATATATATATATATATATATATATATATATATATATATATATATATATATATATATATATATATATATATATACGTCGCTATGCGACCGCCTGCGAGGGCTCTAGTCTGAGCTCCAGGGCACAACGGAACATGCCTGTTCCTTAAGCAGATCGGTGAGCCCCACACTATCATATATATATATATATATATATATATATATATATATATATATATATATATATTGATAATGTGGAACCGACAAAGACAAGCGAGACCGGAATGGCCATTTCTGGCTTATTTGCCGTCATCAGCCAGTCATACCCAATCCCAAGTGTGGAACACCTGGGATTCGAATGGCTCATAAGCCAGAAATGGCCATTCCGGTCTCCCTTGTCTTTGTCGGTTCCACATTATCAACATATGCTACACGTCGCTATGCGACTGCCTGTGAGTACTCTAGTCTGAGTTCCAGGGCACAACGGAACATCAATGTTCCTTAAGCAGATCGGTGAGCCACACACTATCATATATTTATATATATATATATATATATATCAAAATCCCTCTTTACTCAGACTATCGATGCATTTATCGTGTTCTCGCTACCTATCAGCATTTTTGAAACAATGCCTTTATGTTGAAATCGTGGACAATTGTCACACTGGGATAATTGTTTGCAAGTGTGTTTCTTCCTTTTCTTCCATTCTTTCGTTTTCGAATTCCTCTGCTGACCTTTGGTGTACTTGGTTAGTTGTGCACTGGACAAAATTGCACACAATTGTACGCACACAATTGTGTGTGTGCACAATTGTACAGATTATTTCAATGGACATATTTCGTTAATGGGCTGTAAGTTACATGACGCATGGCATGGAGTAGGAATATTGCATATCCCTGCAAAGCCTTGTTATGTTGGTGCTGATTAATGTCGTCACATATTTTGTTCTTCCGCTCTCATGATATTGGCTGCAAAGTTTATTCTACTACAATTACGTAATTTGCCTTGAATTATACTGAATAATTAAAATAAGCAGGCATTATATCATAGCTTGTTTTTCTCTCATGGTGAAACCTGTTCAAAACGATCTGGATAGGAGTATTCACAGTTAAACATGTGCATTACTACTGACCCTCGAAATCTCTTACTTTTTAAATAATTCGTAGGCGGTTCTCCAGGGTTGGCTTTATCTCGGCTTGCAGATTTTTTTTTGACTGTTACAAGCGAAACTCACCTGTTTTTCCCGATAGGCAAGGGGTCCTTCAATGTTCCATAGGAAAAATCACTTTGTCGTCCATTTAAATGATCCCTTAGTATTTTCAAACAAATGTCTGTATGCTGACTTTTCCAGCTATCAGGTAATTGCTAACTGCCTAAAACATCTGACTGAAGTTCAATTTGTGGTCGTTGGTTTGTGTCACGACTTAGCATAGTCATTGTTAACTGTTTTATTTCTAAACAAACAGTAAACCATTTATTTTGCTTTCCTTTGAGGATCTCATCACATTCCTAAATACTTTGTCATGCTTTCCAAGACGGTTACTAGGTGTTACTTTTTTATAAATTGCCTCACTTTACTTTCATATTGTACGCTGTTTTTTTCATTAAAATGCCTGAACGTTTTAATAATGTGTTGGCCTCATCTTTCTTGCATGCATGTTATTCCCTAATTTAAAGAATTATAAATGCCCGCATTCCAACTGCCATAATTTGTCCTTTTTCCCTTTATTCTGCTGGTATACTCAGAAAAATATGTTCATTTAAAAATCCCTCCGCCATCGCATGATGGCTCTATACATAATTTTTTAGCTGATAATTTTAAAAAAACAAGATTTCATAATGGTCAAAGATTTATCTGATAGAATATTTGATGATTTTCTTCATGCCATTCGCGCAAACTAATTGCTATAAGGTATATTCGCGCTGAAACCCCAGGCCTTTACGTACAAAAGCAGATATCATTCCTTATTGCCATTCTCGACACGAAAAGTTGAATGTTAGCAGACAAGAATTCAAACAAACCTGAAGGAAAGATTTTTTCTGTAATAAACTTTATATTTATGAAAACCTATTGACATTTGTGTCGTCTGTTAACTTATCTTCCGGTCACTATTTTGAATAATGCTTTTAAAATATAGCATATTCGTATTACTCTCACACGCATATATGAGAATCATGCGAATAAAAGGCCACTCTTGTGCAGTTTATCAAGTCCCCGCCATGCCCCGCCTCACCATTATACAAGCCAGACTGGATTACGGCAAAACGCGTGAGCAATCGAGCACGACTGAGTGGTTCAGAGATATAATCCACGTCTATATTAAAACCCTGGAGGAAAGACAGGAATTTGACTTCATGAGCACACGGATAACGAGCTGAGCCAGCAATAAAATAGGGCATGACGTCTTCCAGACCTAGATATCTGACTGCTGATTAACTTCCCCTCACCCTTCACACTCCTGCTATCAAGCGCGACGCTCACATGGCCACGAAACGTGGTCAAGTTCCTAGTAAAGTATGATCCCCTTTTACACGAAATTAGTGGGCGCAGGCCGTTTAAATTCCACGTTATGTTTTCCCTTTCCCCATAACACTATGACCTTCACTTTCCTTTTACCGCAGAGGTTCTGCTTTACTGGTGCATTCTCACAGTCTCTGACAATGGCCTCCTTACGAGATCCAAGACTCAGTGATCACGCTGTCAATTTCGTTGAATATGCTTAGCTGCTTGACACTTAAAACAATATCAGACTCATTGTAAATGGAAGTTCGGTAACTATATCAGGTTCGTGCTAAGTAGGTGCTTACCGAACAGTTACAGGACTCATAAGTCCCTTTCTGCAATCGGCCTCACGGCTGAGCTTCACCAGCAGCTGCACGGTGGCTAAAGATATGCGCAGAATAACATGACAGAAAATGACAAGTGAGACTGGCATAACTATTTCTGGCTTATAAGCTCTCATCAGCTGTCCATACCCAGTGGTTTGTTGCCCTGCCTGGGAAAGAATGTTGTGTCCCTGATGTTGCCCTGTTTTACTAATAAATGATTAACCAAAAGGCAGACACAGGTTTGCAGCGTGAAAATACTTACCAGTGCTGTTTCGATAGAAATGCATTGTACTCATGAATGCATGCCTTCAGTTAACGCATATCACAAGTGATTCCAAGCAAACCGTTTAGTACTATACCAGAAAAAATTGTCTAGATATTATTGTCGCAATATTCCTCTTTCTTTCAGCCCTTCTAATCAAGATCAATGTAGCTCCAGGCATAAAGTTGACATTTTGCATCTTATATGGTATGTGCAGCACCAGTGCCTTCACATCTATGAGGATAACAGTGGAATACTTATGAGCTGTCTTTTGGGCATCTGCCCTATATGTTTTATATGTTTTACCTCAAAAGTCAAATAAAGCTGTTACGGGCACCAGCGTGTAGATATCCGTTACTTCTTAGAAGTGACCTCCGTATAACATTATTCAAACCTTCAGATGGTGTTAGCCTTCTTAACCACCAATTCATTATTGATCATTTGCATATGTATGACGTTGAGGACTATCTTAAAGTGCCTGTAAGCATCTGGGAATTAAGCATATTTTTAATGAATTTTATTGTTTTATTTGTCCATCATTTTACGGAGATAATACCATTCATAACCACTAATACCTTTTATGTTGTGGCCTTTATCTTGCCTCTTAGTATTAATCACGTTGTAGCAGAGTCGTCTTAGCTGACGAAATCAATTTCGAAAGCATTCAAGGCATTTTTGGATTATTGCTGACATTTGCGCAATCGATAAAAAAAGCATGATTTATTTTTACCGTTTCTGTCCTACAGCAAAGCTAGCCTAAACTTATTGAATGACAGCATATTGTTTGACGTTTGGTAACCGCGTTTCCCTTTTATGGAGAAATCTTTCCGGACAATTTTCAAAGTTGTCCCCGGTTTCCTCACTGTAGTTTGATTATGCCTTCTTAACATAGTTCTTCAGGTCTGAATTAATTACGAACCACTAACAGTTTGTAGTTGACTTGTTCAAACCGAGTATTATCTAGCAAAAGACATTTGAAGCATTAAGCAACAAATTACGTCTGAAATATTAAAGGTGTGGCTGCACCTACTTCAATAAGTATAAGTCAGCAGGGAACGAAACAGCAAACTTGTTATGAATTCCTTAGACAATGGACCTTACTCATAAAATGCACGCAGATAACTTCCCACCAACTGAACCTTGGGAAATTCCGATTGCTGTAAGCACAAAATTCGTCTAATAAAGGTTTCATATTGCAATTAAATCGAAAGCGCCTTCGGACGTTAGCTATCATATCGGTATCTTGTTTGTTAATTCGAAAAACTGATAAGTCCATGCATGGCGGAAGAATCACCTTTAACTAGTCAAAAACAAACGTTGTACTGTTTTTGCGTAAGTAAAATGTCAATGGCTGCCATGATGCGATCCTGATGATGCTTCGTACATAGCATTATCTTCAATCTCATACATTAATATTAAGAAAATACAAGACCAGCCGACCGATTTGACGGCCGACGAGACAGAGTTCCGTAAGGAGATGAGAAGAGCCATGGAATGGTTTCGGCAAACGAAATTTAATCAAAAAAGTAATACGCAAAATGTGATTTGAAGCAAAATTGTGTTGGAATGGCAGAAAGCGAGCTGTCTAAGTACATTTCTTCAAAAATTGCGATCATTAATGAAACGAAATTGCATCTGATGACAAAGTTATTTTTATTCTATTTATGGCAGCTGGTTCGAGGAATTTGACCATAAAGCAAACTAGATAACAGTTTGTACTAATCTTAGAGACAATGAAGAGAAAGCAAGCGTGACACATTCGACCCAAACAAGACCACAAATCTGATAGGTAAAAAAAGACTCAAAGCTAAATTGAAAAACGACTGAAAATTTTAAAAAAGCTTTATTCATGCTCTGTCCATCCGGGATTGTTGAGTTAATGAAAAATCTTCAGTGAAAATATCTGACATCCACACCTGACGTAAAACATACTTCACGAGGCCTCTCTTCTGACCTCAAGCATAGCAGAATCAATAAGCGCTTTAACAAGTTACATTCCAAAAATCGGCTGAACGCTTACTATGCATTTAAAAGTAAGATGCGGGGGCAGAAAAACCCCAGGGACATTTAATTCTTTTGTTGATAAAAAATTTCCAGATGACAACGAAAATCATAGTTTCTTTGTCTTATAAGTAAAGGAATTAATGATCAAAGGAACGTTTGTTTAATTTTAACTAATTAATTTCTAATTTTTTGGTAACCGATGGGTGCTTTAACAACCGGTTAAGAAATTCACTTTAAGATCACTCATGAGACATGCCAGTAGCTGCCCAAAGACTATAAGTAAAGGTGGCTAACTAATGTGGGAAAAATTAAATAGAGACGGTAATTACAATTGGGCCTTGTTCTTTGGTGCGCCCATTGAAAGGTCTCATCATAATTGTAAAAAGCTAAAGCTTTTTGCATATTTTGTATTTCTGAAATGATGACATGGAACGCTTGTTGTGTGTACAGAGTTATTTGAACATTTGACCGTCCTGCACACGAATGTTTCATTAAAGAAAATGAGCTGACTGCTGACAAGTGATAGTGAATTTTTAAATATTCAATATTATGCACATAAGGCGTTATTATTTGAACTTTATTTTAGATCGTGACTCAGAAACTTCCGGTTCTGTGCCCATGAGTGCAGACAAAATGGTTTCTGACATCCATTTTCAAAATCCATTTTGTTTATTCCGGTCATTAGTGAATGAACAACAACGATATCAAATGGGCCATCATGAAATAGTCAGTTTACATTTTGAATTCATGGATTGTTAATTTATCATGGCCTGTTTTCTCTGTATAAATAATTGGCAAATAAAATATTTAATACCGATAGTTTGAGAAATGTATATGAAAGTGAATATCCAGGCCAAAGTTTCCTGTTTGAAAGAAATAGGCGCGAACAGTCGGACCACATGTGTTCTACTCTCAGCTTTTGGTTTTGACTGTGAGCACGCAAAACCTTAACCGGTTTTTGTAGTCTACAAAATACCATAGGGGAAGGGATGGAGGAAAAGAGGTAGTGTTTGTGGCAAGGCCGACTCCCTGCCCTGTCACGGTGTCGTGGCGGTGTGCATTCTTGGATGAGAAATGGATCACTTGTCTCGGCCGTGCGAACGAAGGATGTGATAGAAGGGGTGGGGGTAAGTTAACGTGCCTGTTGCTGGAGATGGTGTTGGCGCACAGAGGGCGACCCACTTCTCAGCCAGAAACCCACGCCTTCATGATGCCGTGACATGGTGTGCACGCACCCTTAGCATAATCATTACCTCCTCCCATTTTCACAACCACCGCCTCTTCCTCTTTATTAGACTACAAAAACCACTTATGTCTTTATCAATGTTTAAATGAAACATATTTCAATTTATCAATACTTGTAGGAGGTAGATCGAATATTATAGAACGGACCAGTTAGCCCTCCACTTGAGACAGTTAATGTTAACGTTCCAATAGATAAAGTTGAACGCCAATCTACTAGCTTCCCGGATCAAACAAGCTCGGTATGGATGACACTAGATTGGTGTGTGCTTATGCTCGCTTGAATAAATACTCGATCTACAACAACCGGGGATGACAGTTGACGAGACACTGATAAACTGTGGTTCGATGACGTGTATACAACTCATCTTCTGGATCCCATTTGTGAAATCTCTGCACCCTATCCGAGCGCTGTTGAGTGTTTCCGGTCCCAGATTTATCCAGTGTTATGATTGGCTGAAAAATGCAGAGTAAGCTTGTTTTTACTCTCCGCAATGTTCATATTATTTTATTCAGAAAGTGTATATTTCGTTGAGTTTTTACGTATCTCACACAAGCGGTCAAATACGGGAAGAGGAATTACCAGGCACGAACTTATTCAGTAATCTAGATAAATAAATGGAACAGATAGTCTAGTTAAGGATATTTATTGGAAGGCCCGGAAATTTTTGAATTATTACCTGATAAAACCAGTACACTTTCACTGGAACAAGATATTAATAATGCGTGATCTGCATACAAATATAACGAAAGAAAGGTTTTCTTAATATATTCAAAACTTTGTGATTTAGTTTTCATCTATCAGTTCTATTATGGCTTAAAAGTCACTGAGAAGCCTTCAAAAATATGAGAGTATGGACGCTTTTAGTTGTGCGACGTCTGTATTGGCACATATAAACAAAACCGCTGTGCTTTAATCAGCCACATGCTTTCATAAAGTATCAAAATGACATGCAAAGTTGCTAAAGAACACAGTCGATAGGTAGGCGTGTTAAACACGAACACAGGTAATGTCAAAGTGCTCTCTAAATGGAAAGAAGGGTGGTAAATCATTAAAAATGAAAATAAATGTGTATACCCATCGTTTCTGTTCAAAGGAAATAGTTTTTTCTTCAAATCTGAATTTGATCGCACACCACGCTTTCACTCAAGGCAATATACCAAAAACGCCAAAATTAAATCAACCTCTATCCAAAACCACCTTCGTCGCGTTTGCTATGATGATCAATCCTTGTAAGTTATTACGAGTCACCAAAACGTTTTACGTCCAATAAATGAGAAAAAAATGCATTGGAGTGGCTAGAATGGATCATACAATAATTCACTGGTCACCACGTAAGTGACTTAGTGCCAGACTTTTTCTTGGAATATATTTGGCAAAAATGAAATGCAAGCCTTACTGCGACCACATCATTTGGCTAATTCTGACATTTCTCTGGACAAAAACATTCTACTTCAAAACATAGGTTTTCTTTTGTGGCACGAGATAAGGTGCTTCACTTAAGTAACTGATTTTATTATATAATGTAAGAATAGAGCTGGGGAAACTTATTTTACATTGCCATTTAACCATTTGTCAATATGTTTGATTATGGTCAATAGGTAAATGCATTCAGACTGTTTTCTGGTCTTATTTATTATGTTTTTATATTTTGCAAAATCGAATAAACCTGAATGACGCTGTTTCTCTTCTAATTTGCTTTCAAACATTAATCGAGTTCGATCGTGAAAATATATTCACGATAACCACCGGTTAGGTTTTCAACCGGCGACGCAGGATGTCGTCAGGTTATACCAATTTTGATGGATTGGACATTAGGACGTAAGGGGCCATATCAAAAATATCGTGCAGAACACGTTTAACAAAATGGTTCTCTCCTATGTATGAATATTTTGTTTAGAAAAAATTAAAAATTTCAACGATGTACTTATACAAGAAGACATGAGTTAGAGGCAATCTTCCGATCTCTTTGCTTGCAAGCGAAATTTATATAAGTTTGGCTGTGCAAAACCAATTTCACGAGTATTGCAGCAGACGAATAATATAATACAAAAATAAAGAAGTGTGTTGAAACGAAATTAAGCATTGGTATGTTAGCAAATTAATTCACAAAACTAACCTGAGTCAATTACGAGCGGTTAAAGATGATTCTTTATTAAATTGTCATTTGCACTGTATTTGAAGGAAGAGTAATTGCACGAGAGAAACATTTATAAAATTAAACTGTATGCATGTTTCTTTTTAAAACAAGGTGTATTTAACGCTACTTATTTGTCACAACCAAACCCACTTAACGAGTTAGGAAAATGCGAATCCACATTAAACAGAAACAACAGCGGAAACTTGCTTGACGTTGTGTCTTCTTTATTGCAACAATTACTGCTATCCAAACAAACTTTCAATGGGCATATGTGGTTAGCGTATTTATAACCGCATGACTCGAACTGCTAATTTATAAGTCATCGATTACTCGCCTGTGCATTAGATTTTGACAGCCACCTTCATATCATACATTGTGGCAGGCTTCACCGATTAGGCCGAGGAATATAAACAGAAGCCTAGCACACTGCTTTATTTCCTGAGATGTTGCCTACATGTTCTCCAGTACGGAGCTTTGGGACCAACCAAATGTTTCTTTTTCAGTTGTTTAGCCAGCTCCGAATACAGAGTCTCATGCACTGGCCAGAATGGGCGACACGGACCGATAAGAACATAAAATTTGTCCACAGGTAACGCAGAGCTATTTTTCTCTTATTTTCAAATTCATGAGGCTTCCTTCTGGATGTAACGGACAATTTATAGCCTGTTGGTCAGTTTTAAGTTGTACGGACTGTGAATCTCACGCGGCAGTTTAAAGAACTAAAATTGTTTCACTCTTTTGGACTTTTTACGGATCGTACTATTAAATGTATTGAAGAATGAAATTATATTTTCAAGAGTTTAGCTAACAACTATAAGTTATAAGTCCCTCCTTTTCCACGCTGATCATATACTACAAATAGCTCAACCTCACCCAAGGATACCTTTCTAAAGAACACAAGATGACAGTTCAACTCTCGATATCGACCGATGTCCTTCGAAATACTCAACAAGAAAAAGGTGCAGGGACGATGAATTTGCGGTGGATTATAATCTGAGTACACTTGCATTGTATCTACCTCACTGTCTGCTCCATTGTCTTAGCTGGGCTTAATGTATAGACAGATTTAAGATGGCCCGAGGGTGTAAGGGGATGCTGACACACGCACTTTGGTCAAAAACAAACATGGACACTACAAAACATTGTGAGGGAAGCCTCAGAACCCAGCCGCATTGAGGTGGAGCCATTGCAGCCTGAATGTCGGTCCTTCAGTCGGTCGCACCACACCGCACACACACACCTGACTGACCACGTGACTGGAGTAAACCTGTCATTTGACTTTTAGCGCACAGCGATAATTCAAAGCCCAACAGATTGGATTTAGTTATAAAAATGCGCTGACATGTCAAATGCAATCTCTCCCATAACTCCAGAATTAGACCATCCTCAAAGCGGGTCAGTGAAAACTGGCGTGATCACCGTTTTCATCGGACATGGTCCCCTTAACACACACACGAAATTGACCAAAACCAGGGCGTAAACAGAGTCATTGCCGTTCGAATCTATGTCTGCTAGTCAGCCAATCAACACACAACACACACTGAACTGACGGTGTGCTCTGGTATATGCGTCAGTTATCAGCCTTTCGAGTCATGGTTTCTATGAAACCGCTTTTGTCTCAGATGTATTTTGAGGACAAGTTGGTAGGTTTAAGCTTCGTTGATTTTTACTACACTACAGTGTTTTAACACAGGTGATTTTGAATGAAAATTTGCCAGAGGAGGTCCATAGGTAATAGGCGTATAATGGCGTGCAACGTCCTGTCCGGCAGTGTTATCTAGAATAAACAAGTCGCATGCACGCAGAAAAAGGCGTTACTGAGTTTTATTTTGTGTTGCATGGTGAAGGAACAGCTGTAGGTGCATCCTTGTTAACCTTTTTACGATTAAAGTCTATGAAATGATGAGTTTATTAGGATGCTCTAACATCACCCTGCAGAACAAGAAAATATTTGTCTTTATATATCAGGCGAATAATATGCTCTTGGATATATGCGTCAGTTAAAAGGAATAAGAAAATAACTAGTTAATAAAAGGTAACGTTTTGTTAAATCCTACAAAAAAATATGCGTCGATTTTTACGGGAGTATTTTTATTCAAATAAAAATGCTTTGTTTTGTTGCTACAATACTCTATCTCCTAGATGAGCGAAGTTCTAAATGCAATGTGAGGAAAACATAGACGTGTAAGGCATACTGTACACGTTCGTAACGATCAGAGAATTGAAAACGATGACCATTGCGCGTAAGGTGTGAAGTCGGTTTGGTGGGGGGAAGGCGCAGGGGTATCGGGCGTTAGCCCAAGCTGGGAAATCGCAAGAGGCGCTGTATCGGGTGGAAAAGGCTGTGCTGTTGGGGCGGTTAAATTAGGATCAGTATGAGCCACCTGCATGTGGTTAACTAATACTAACCCGGTGCGCTCATCATAGAAGATTTTGAAATTTTTTTCCATTTTTTTTAGAACTGGAAACAGTCTTTTAATGGTCTTTTTAATGGTTTACAAACTCAATCTATGCGGTCTAACACAGAAGAACACAGATGGTATACCATACTCCCGAGAAGGTCATAACTGAAAGCCCAGGTATGCGTTTTGTCGATGATTCTGCTACTGCATGACACAACATCGAGGGTTTCGGCGCCTTAGTTGGTCCCTCAGCGTACGTTATGCGGTTTCTGTTATATGGAACATCGAAGAAACACGTGCCTGAGCTTTTACCTAGTACCAAGTACGGTTACCTATCAGTGTCATATATATATATATATATATATATATATATATATATATGCTACTGTTTATAGTACCTTTTTATAAAAAATGTGCCTTAAGTGGTTTATTCACAGTGTTTGGTTTTATTCGACACAAGTGTTCATTGAAATTATCAGTAAGATCCATGTCGTCTAAGCGTTGATTGCGCCCGAAAATAACATCGGGAATCCGAAGGGTAGTGCCATAACAGGTTGGGCAAAGGAGCACTCCAAGGCGCGCTTGAGGGCATTATGGATACCGAACATGACCAAGGTTAGATGCTTGCTCCAGTGAGAGGGAATGTCATAGGCCTGGATTGAAAGCCCTTCGTTAAGGAATAAAAGACTGTACTGCTCACTGTATAGTTAAATCACCTCTTCCGAGCATAACCTTCATCAGTGTTATTAATTTGTTCCCGCAATGCGTGGTTTGTAGTTGACGGATCGATATGTCCATTGATAGATTCCGTGGTCAGGTGTCACGCTTCTTGCAGCAGGCCTTAAAATTCGGTGGTCTTTCTGACCCAATAGTATCTTACTACCAAAGTCAAATTCTTACTCTGGCAAGGACACGTGAGTGGCCTTATGAAAAAAACTTTATCCGTTCGTCTCACAGCGAGCTCGTGCTCATGCATTCTCAAGCAAACCCGTTTGCCGGTTTCACTAAAATAATTAGCTTGAGCACAATAGCAGTCTATCCGGTAAATGACGCCAGATTTTTGGTTGAGGGGTATTGGATCTGAAGGTTGAATAAGGTACAAGCGAAATGTCGATTGTGGTGTGTAAGCCACACAATCCCAAATCCCTCCAGTGGTCTAGCGGATCATTCGGATATGCAAGCTTTATAAGTAACTGCTCGCTTTTACTTCGGTTTTGGCTGCCCACTTGGATTTATTCGCTTCGCCTCTTGCCTATATGTCTCATTAAAACTCTCAGGATATCCATTGACCGTTAAAGTCTCCGCAGAAACTGGACCTTAGCCTCATTGTTGGCTGGTTCATTGGAATGTGTTACTGCTCCACGGTATGGTGTTCTCACGCAGCTGCGTTTGTGCGAGAGAGAGTGGTTGCTAAGATAACTCAGAATGTGACAGGTGTTCGTTGTCTTCATGTTAACTGCCATTTTGAGTTCTCTTTCGCCCTCTCTGTATCCCAACACGTCGCAAAACGGTTACTGCCAATGTTTTACTTCCTCCATCGTGAAGTGGATGGTAGGGAAGTTCGAGTTTAGATTCTTTGCAAAATAATCAAGCCTGTCCTGACTTATGGTGATGAAATGTTTTTCATAAACATACCGTACCGTAGTGATCAACAACTTGGGACTTCAGTCGCGGCAATATGATTTCAGCAATCCGGCCGGACATTAGCGACCCTGTTTGTGAACGGTTACATTGCAGGTAAAACATGTATTTAAGTTGTTTTTCAGTAGGTCAACAAAGTGCTTAAATTTGATTTTCCTGTCTGACTCGTTATAATGCACTTATGGCAAAGTAGTTACTTTTTTGACTCCGATATGTTGTGGGAAAGAGGTGAAACGTGACGTCATATCGAAAAGTACCATCACTTCTTCATCCGTTAGGGGAACAGCCTGTAACATTCGTAAGCCACTTCTGTTGACTGGAGGTTTTGTTTTTGACCCTGGGTTATTGACTTGAGACATTTAAACAACCACTTGACCAGGCCAAATTTCGGGGTGCTTCTTAGAGAGACGATCGGCCGAAGGGGAGGACCTGGTTTGTGGATCTTGGGTAGGGCACAGAATCTCGCGAGTGTTGTGCAGTTTTTTTTCATCTTTTGACAGTCAGTCTGCGTTATTGCTGTTTACTTTCGAAGGCTTACCACGTCCTTGTTTTTATTACCTATTGGCGTCTTTTTCATCTAACCCTCGTGAGGGGTATAGGCAGTTATATCGCCCAAGTTGCCTCCACATCGTCGAAGAAGTCCTCGTTGTTCAAATTCACCGTCGGCCATCCTTTGTTGGCTGGAAGTAGAACAATGTTCTTGTCGGTCTTTAGCGTCATTAACGATTCACTTGCTTGCTTATTACCTAAATTTTTAATAACATAATAATAACTAATTTTATATATTAAACCTTAAATAAAATAACGGCTTCATTGCAAATCATTTAAGGGGCGCATAAAAGCAGGAAAATTATGTAGAATCCTAACTATTGCACAATATCAGTACTAAGTAAACTGTCCATTTGCCTTTATGATAGCAAAACGACTGTCCGACATGGAGTTTTTCAGGTTGTCTATAAGAGTTTGTTCAATGTGAGTATTCCACACAAAATCAAGTTTTTCTTGCATTGAAAGACCTTTCTCTGCTTTATGTCAGTGCAAAAACGTTTACAATTGGATTTAAATCGGCACTTTTCGGAAATATAAATATAATTTGCAGAACATATGCGCAGAAGCTTGCTGTTATCCGAACATTTCGACTATCGTTGTAAACTTTATAAAATTAAGTTTCTTTAAAGCGATTTATTCAGGCAATATTCTCTATGTTCTGTGTCGATCCATACCGCTAAAGCCAATGGCATGCTTTTTTATGTCGAGGAACGCCTTGTTTTTATATGTTTTCGTTGTCGACCGCCAGGTCTTTCGTTCTCCAAAATTGGTGGCCAAGAAAACAATCAGACGTTGGCAGTTCTTGAAAGATTCTGTCGATTTAGTCCGTTCTCTGAGTACGCTTTTCCATCATATGTCTATCTGGACTGACTTTTCCGGCATATTTAAAAACAAGTTTTCGTCAAAAAAGAACACACTCTTTGAGAATGATCACCTGAAATCAATGCATTGCTTAACAAATACAGAAACGTTCACTTCTAGGTTTTCTATTTGAAAGAGCTTGGATGTGGCAATTTGCCTGGTACAGTCCACATTCCTGCAGGATTATTTTGATTAACTTCACAGGGAACATTGGCAAATGTTCCCTCGTGAATTATTTTCAATGAGCATATGATGATACTTTTGTTAATGTACGCTAAATAAATCTTCATTTTGCTTACTCGTTGACCTCTTGGTCGGCTTTGATTACTTCTTGGCATGGTTCGATCATAATATATGGGCCGCAGTGACGTTACTTCTATCGAAAGTACTAGATAATGACTTGCGTGGCCCTCCTTCCGCTGAAGGTTTCCGTATGCCTTTATACTCACCTGCAGATAGATATTGTTTAAACATATTTCTCGTATGGTGTAACAGATAAAAATGACGGCGTGTAGGTACTTTTTTATATATACTTCTTTAAAGTCCAAAGTATCAGTTTATCAAACGAAATAGACTCACAAAACTTTATTATTGCGCTTTTTGGACGCAAGATGTCAAAAAACTGCGAAACTTAATTTTGAAACATAATTCGTCCTTTGTTTCCTGGAAACAATGATCTTTGCCCAACCTGCATTTAACCGGTTGTCGTGAATGCAAGCTATAACGGTATGCTGCTTTATTTTGCATCGTCTAAACCTTTATTGTAGGCGCAAATTCCGTAACCCTTGAATAACAGGAGACTTTTCGCGAGTGCATCGATTATAGCCCGCATCGTTGCAGCTGATAAATTCCTATATGGATGCGGAGCCATAAATTGAGATCATCGGTTCTTTTTGTGCATGCGTATATGACAAGACACTTAAAATACGGATTATGTAAAAACGCTATTGCAGTCCTTATGACCAAAAGGTTACTTAAAAAAGATACAATGACCTACTAGGACACACATTTGAAAGACGCATTCGCACTGTTATAGATTAAAAACCAACCTACCATTTTGTGTTTGGCTAATGCAGCAAAATCCGCCTTTACCTAATTCAGGAGCTCTTCTTCTTATAATGTAAGCTCAAAGATTAAAGCACTGACGAAAAAGGGTTTTGTAAAGTTGAAATGTGCAATTAATTATCGTAACCTACAGTTTTACATTTGATCAGTTTTAGACTTATGGAATGGAAATGTTTTTCGTTCGTTGCCCACATCTTGCTAAGCAGTCTGTAGGACACCCGTTGAAATTTACCTGTTATTTCCTCGAAAATGATCAGTCACACATGTAAGCTATATGAACGCTGGCCGCTAAAAGATTCCCGATAACGGTTAAATGAAGATTTGTTGTGTTTTATCAACCCTTACATTTACGCGAAATGTTTTTTCATAAATGATAGAGAATCATACAATTAATTCACTATTGTATTTCATTGTCCTGGCAGTCGAAAGTTTGATAAGACAATGGAAAAATTCACATTGATTGACATAAACTATCAAAATATACACAAGCTCTATACCAAACGTGGATTATTGGATTTTGTAAATTTTCATAAATCGTTTTGCAGCACAACAGTGCCAACATGCACCAAGGAATTTTTAATCGGGAAAAAAACGCGAAATCGGTAGCACGTGCATTTGTTCATCTATATTTTTGAATAGAGTTTTAACAGTAATTAAATGTTCAGCAAACATCAAAAACACAATGGCCGAGGCTTGTTTTATTATTAATGTTTATAATGCAGACACACACTTCATATCCCCAACTAACTTCAGAATTCCGTAAATTAACAATTTAAGCAAGCATCTGCAAGATAGATTAAAAGCCACGCACTCCGGATATGGTTCAGCGTACTTCCCGTTGCATTGTATTATTTAGGTACCAAACGGACTGTTTTTAATAACCCATTTTGCCTGTCCCAGGACGTGGTTTACTGTGCAAACCTTTACGACAATATGACGATATTTGCAATAAAAAACGCAGTCCCAGGCAGTCTTTGCTACAATTTATTTAATATTATATAACGCTTTTGACCCCCTGTTACAACATTTTAACGCAAAACCAGGAAAAACGAGGCACTATTCGCATTTCTAATTGTATGTTTTCATACCCAAAATTGCACGCATAATATGTGTTCAACTGAGGGACATCGGTTCATCATTTCGTGTTCAGTAGGTCTCATTGGATTGTAATCAACCATCTTGCATTCGTGGCAGAGTTTCCTCAATAATCAGCACAATATATTGCCCTCAAACCTTTGGGCAAATACAGGTCTTATAGTTCATAATTCAGTTCTCCTGAACCGGTTAAGCTGTCTATGAGCCTAAATGAAACTAACATTGGGATGCTACAGTGAATCCACACATACGCGCTGTAGGTTTTTGCTGTCAAATTTACCATTATTTGTTTTAATTTCACATCTTCACTGTAAAAAATTGAAGTAGCTACTGTAGGCGCATATCTGTCACTTCTATGCCACAAATCACCATGTAATTCATACGTGTTCTTTAATCAAGCATGAAAGACCGGCATATTGCACTGCTTGCTAATGATGATGACGTCAAAAATGTAAAGAGGTGAAATGGCAATAGCCAAGTTAGTGACATTAGTATGAGGCATATTTGGCAGATATTATCTAATAAGACTATGTGTCGGCATAGCTGATGTATTATGTTCCTTCTTAAAATGCGCAGGCAGTTATGTCTTTATCAAGTTAACATTTGTGAGGTTTTGAATCTGAAGAAAGCAAAACGGAACACTATAGATTAATAATGTTCTTTAATGCGTACTTCAATTGTACTGTCTTGATTTTGCGTAGAGTTTAGATCTTTTTAAACAAAGCTTGCGTTTCAATGTGCACTTCTAAGGAAACAGCAATTGAAATGTTAGGTAAGTACATTTTTTCTCATTAACGGACGTTTCTCCTTCACGGAGTCCAATTGCTTGTCATTTTAAGCAAGCACTTAGACCGTCTACTGTACCTCCATATCCGCTGTCAAAGCGTTTGGTCTGAGGTTGATACATCTGCAATTTAAAAAATGATATCATGTATTAAGAAGAGTACGTAAAATGGACTAACATGCTTTCTCGGGAACTCAATATCAGGATAGTAACATTACACCGATAATACAAATATGAAGAATTGCTAGGTTTCAGTTCTTATGGTTACTAATCATCATTTCTATGCTGGCTGCATTTCAAAATCAGCGGTTTGAGATCACTGGGACTGCCATTGCCACAGCTGTTGCTAGAACCCGTTTGCTAGAAAACTTGTCTGGTGTCCGGTGCACAACCAATACGACTTATTTCGTATCTACATGGTTATTAATATAAACTAGACGGGCGAGAAGAGAACTCCAGTTTGATATAATTTCACAATTACCCAACCAGACAGGTATGTAATCACATACACTCTTTTCCAGTTGCCTCGTTCCCCATAGGATCAATTAAATGGTTAAATGCACATTGAGTAGGCCTTTAATGCTAGTAAGTCTTAACATCCTACACGTAGTAGGCAAGAGTTCGTAAAATTTATTTATATATGAATGAAGGTAAAAATGGCTTGATATATACAGGTATAAACTACTCACCTGCTGGCAACTTTAACATTTCAAATGCAAAAAAATATGTATTTTTAAGAAACGTCGTCTTACAGGCGGCAACTCTAACTGAGTAAAAAAATGCGCGCAATTGTAAATTTTTGTTCAACTCTATTAACATTTATCCAACGGCACGTTGTCTTGCTTTGTTCAAATTTGGATTATTGACATGTTCAATGCTCGCGTGGCGCACACCTGGGCTTGCAAACGGCAGCTGATAAGCCAGAAATGGCCCTTCCATTCTCCAATATCTGCCCTGGCAATATAAATAAAGTGTGTTTGTCGGTGTGAATCTTTCATAGTCCAACGCTTGAGACATTGATCCACTGGTATGTTATCTTGCCGGTTTAGATCGAGAATATTGGCATGCTTGATAATCACGTGTTGCACACTTGGGCTTGGTTGAAAACCGATGATAAGCCGGAAATGACCATTCCTGTCTCCAGAATATGTGCCGTCAAAAGTAAAAAAATATTTTTTGTTCAGCCCAAATCGTTCCCATCCAAGGCTCTAAACATTGATGCACTGGCACTTTGTCTTGCCGGTTTAGATCAGGAATATTGACATGCTCGATGCTCGGGTGGTGCATACCTGGGTAGGCTGACGACCGCGGATATGCCAGAAATGGCCATTTTTGTCTTCCTTTTCTTTGTCGGCAATATTAATAAACTTGTTCTAGCTCAACGCTCAAAAAATGGATCGCTTGGCACGCAGTCATGCCGATTAAAATCGGGAATATTGTCATGCTCGATTCTCGGGTGTTGTATACGTGGGCTTCGTGACAACCTCTGAAATGCCAGAAATAGCTTTCAAGTCCTCTTTATTCGAATCAATTTTGTTCAATGCTTTCAAAATTTTTCCACTGGAACGTTGTCTTTCCGGTTTCCATAGGGAATATTGACATGCTCGATGCTCGGGTGGTGCACACGTGGGCTTGGCTGACCGCTTGATTTCTAGAAAGTTTTCTTCCAGTCTGCCTGATCATTGCCGTCAATATTGTTAAAAAATTTGTTTTTTAATCCGAATCATTTTAGTTTATATATATTAACATTATTTCAATGGAACATTGTCTTGCGAGTTTAGATCGCGAACATTGATATGCTCAATGCCCCGGTGGAACACACCCGGTCTTTTGTGGCGACAACTGATTAGCCAGAAATGACCATTCCTGTCTCTTTTATCTTTGCCCGAATATTAAAAAAATATTTGTTGGTTGATACGAAAAACAAGGTTGGTAGCAATGTTGATATCAATGCCTGATAAAAAAATGGATTACAAGCACGATGAATGATCTACACGCAACTTTAAACAACAATCAAGGTTATTAACCTGCCTAAACTAATCATTTTTAATCAAAAAAACAGATTTCAACATATTTCGTCCTTTACACATTGACACACGTTTGTATTAATTGCATTTTCAATACAAACGTAGAGCTCGAATATAAAAATAAAATAAAATATATTGCATTCTTTTTCATCGCTGAAGGATTTCCTTCCTTTTTCTGCTAGTGCATATTATTTGTAAGATTTCTGCGGTTCACCTCCGGTAAATTGACAAAATGCATTGGACGTAGTTACATATTTCTCTACTTTCATCAATAGTTAATACCTGACTACGATTTGGTTACTTAATAAGGGGTAAGAAAATACCTAACAGTTTACTATACAGAGCACGGCTCCTACTGGCTATTTCAATTATTTGATTTTTGAATGTTGCTCTGCCCATCTAACTCAATATTCGTAATGTATTTTGCAGTGTTAATTATTTTTAATATTCATGTGCCTAAACCGTTGGATGCCACAATCTTGCAATAATGTGTTTGCATTGCTTTTACATTTATTCCCTGAAGGGAATCAGGCAAGAAGAAACTCCAAAGCTTATAGAAATAAACCGGACATGTATTTCGATAAATACCTTTAATCATGACTTAAGTTATCAAATATAGCACAATTCGAAAGCTTATCGGGCATTTGAGTTCAACGTATAGAACGTTGTATTACTGTATTAAAAATGATTTGCAAATGGCACACATTTAGCACAGAAAGGAGTCCTAGAAAAAATGCATTCATGCTGTATACCTAAGATGCATTTAAAAAAGTGGATTCGAACAACTTTGCGTAGCAAAACGTGTCCCTTCTTGGGTTTTAGCTTTCAGCAGTTTTGAAGATCCAATCTGGAATCCCTTGCGATGTCTGCCTCATTTTCCGCTCGAAAAGGTCTAAAATGGCTTTCAGAGCATATACAAACCTTTATAAATATTGATTTGTATACCTGAATCTTATAATTTTCAAACATCGCAGTAAATATTCATGTGAACAGGAAACATTTTGTATACGCAAACAGTCAAACTGGTCCTGGTGTGATTCACAAAATTTGTTTTCATTTTTCAAAGCAGTTCTAGTAGGTCGAAATTTGACTCGCGTCTAGTAATATTCTTATCAGATAATGACAACAGGAACATAATGTAATACAAGAATTATAATTCTACTAATAAATAGCACCTCCCGTAATAAAAGAGAAAAATATTATTTTAAAATAGTTAAATAATTCAGTGGATAAAATTGGGAAAACCCTGCCGACAGCAAGGGAAATGGTTAAGTACGGCCAGCGCTCTAGCCAACTGATCTACGATGCCACTTACCTGACACGGGTGTTAAATCACATTTGGGTACTGTTAACCATGCAGTCTTCTGCAACGTAAGGAATTTACCACTTCTGATAGAGTAAGCTGACTGTCTAAGCAGGACTTTCTAGGCAATCAATAGAGAATCCAACAGATGATTACCCGGTTTAATTACTTATAAGAGGATTTTTGCTGATTTGAACAGTTTATTAAACACACTTTTCAACACCTTGACAACTTAGTGTAATTTAAACTCGTGCCTGCAAAGAGAAGGCTGTAGTACAGCCAACGCTCTAGCCAACTGAGCTTCGAGGCGTCAGTGGGAGCTGCGAGTTCATTTACACTTGGGTCAAGTTAACCGCCCTGCCTACTGCAACAAATGGAATCCATTAATTCTGATAACGTAAGCAGGATTTCTTCAGCAATCAATCTAGACTCGAACATATGAATTCAAGGCACAATATATTACTCGAGGATTTTGGATGATTTGAATAATTAATTTGACATATTTTTATGAAAATCATGGCCTTCACGGGGGGATTCGAACTCACGTCAGCAAAGGGTAGGTTCAAGTTCAGCCCACGCTCTAGCCAACGCAGCTAGGATTCCCCACCAGGAGCAGCTAATTAAGTCACAATAGGGTAAAGTTATCCGCAGCGCCTTCTAAAAAAGGGGCCAAATACCGCATTCACTGTACTAAAGCTTTCCTCTTGCTGACTTGAGTCCGAATCCTACTTTACCATCCTAGTTTTTCACAAGAAGTCAAAGGAGTTCTTGCGATCTGTCAACAATCCATATTACCTTATTACGTTTCGGGATCATCTGGTGGATTTTAGAGTTACTGCATATGAAATAATGTTTGAACTATCAGAGTTGTGAAGCAGAATTGGTGGATACCTTGCGTTGAAGTACGCTGTGTGGGTAACTTGAACCAAATGTGAATAAACTGATGGCTTCCACAGGTCAGTTGGCTGCATTTTTTGGTGTACTGTTGTCAGTTCGAAAAACACCGGAAGTGCCGCTTTTTAAGTAGTGGGTCAAATTAAAATATGACTTGTTAAAAAAACCCGTTGTGTCCCTCATGGACTTATTTGGCATGAGGTTATCGCAACATTCGAACCGACTGACAAAAAGGAATAAATAATATTATTTTTTTATTTTTTGCTGTTTTGATTAGAATTTCCCCCTGCACATAAAATAAACTATGCGACATACATAAAATTTGATTTGGCAGCTTTCAGAATTTTCCTTAACATTAACTCTATACTGCAAATAATAGATTAACCTTTTCAATAGGAAACAATTGCTTGGAATGTGATTTTTTAGCCCTTGAAAGCAGTTTTACATTACATTCGAATACGACATGAGTACTGTGTATTTTAATTTACGATACTTCGCCTGAATTGTACTTGCACGGATAAACAGCCATCCTTTTATATTGTTACGTTTGTCATGCAGTACGTCGCAAATAAAAGATTACAGACATTTATATGTCTCAATTTGAAGCTTGATCTAAACTTTCAAATAACAAAATGCCAAAACATTTATCATTCTAGTGTTGTGATCCCATACAATATTGAAATACCCGGATAAAAAAAATTATATAAAAAGTTTAAGATTGCTTTAAGTATATTATTTTTATAAACCGTCCCCATTTTCCTGAAAGAAAACCATATTTGTTTATTTTTTGAAAACCGCGGATGAGTAAGATACATTCTTTGGTTATTGAATTCTTTGCATAAAGGCAAAGGTTTTTCTCAATAGCATTTGGTATTTTTTCGTCTAATCAAAAACAACTGATAATGATCGACAGTCATTTTAAAAAAACTGAACTCAACATGATTTCTGTTTGCGAGGACAACAATATAAAATAGAAAAGACATGCAAATTGTTCAGGGGGCCTGGGAACATGCAAGTTTGACGTTGTACTTTTCATGATTTTTCGGTGAGGATGCTTTGGACGTTCATTGGGTCGGCATTAACAGGGGCTTGGGCGTTCCGTTTTCTGTGTTCTCTACCAGAGGTTCATCCGTCCTCATGTCTACATATTTTCTGTTTGGTATGACATCAAAATTTCCTCGTTCAGCAACGCAAACAATTTCTCTAGGGCTCTTTTTACCAAAATTCCTTTTGCAAGTCATGTAGACAAACTCAACAATTTCCACAAAAAAGGCAAACGTCATACCAATGTACAGGGAACAGAGGCCACCTATTCGACTAAAAAGAGCATTTTGTGTCAGGACAAGATTCTCGTTCTTGACGACGGTATCATTGCTCTTCCTCTTGACGACCAAATAGGCAAACCGGTCATCAAACACAAATGTGTTTTTTTCGTTGCTTTCATCTGCGGAAAAATTGGTCAGATTTTTTGTTTTCAAAAAGTGATAGATTAGACGCGCCTCGTCTGGGGTCAACGAACCGTTTATTGCCGAATCAAATAGGCTGGAGGTTTTTTGACTCCAATACAATTGCCAACTTGTCGGTCTCCACATCGTCACAGAAACTTGAGTTTCATATTCGGTTACAACACAACGTCGCAAGCAGATTTTTTCCTCTTCTATCTTTTTCCGAAGTACGGCTGCATTGCTTATAATTAATCGAGCACATTGACGCCTCCGCATTATCAGATCTTCATCTAACAGAACGTCCTCCCCAGCTACCAACTGACCACAGTACGGTAGGGTTGCATTTGGTGGGTAGATTCGGGGAAAGTATGCATAAAGGCATCCGCAACGTTGCACGACCAAATTTTGTATGTAACTGCTCAGACACATTTCAAACTGATAGTCATATTCTTCGTCAAGATCATTAAACCTCTGACTTGAATTTGCAAAGCAGGGCTTGTTTGGTCGGTTAAAGTGAATCATTTTGACGGTCTGGAAGATCACCTCATTCATGCGACCTGGCGCCACCTGAAAGCCATGTCTGTCCAAACTTCCACGTTGGCCCGGCTCATGGATGACTACTCGCAGTCCTACCGACTGCTCAAATAGGTCAAAGAGGAACGCCTGCCTATCTTCTTTCCCATAATTCTCGTCTGGTCCTAACCATAGGATGAGGCCCAATTCGTTTATATGTTCAGAGGCATACTTCATAATTTCTACACTGTAACAATTGAAGTATTTGGGATCGGATTGGTGTCGAATCTTCAGCATGGGGTCCACACAGCCTGGTCCCGTGAGCATCCATGTGCTACCGTATCGTAAAAGACAAAGAACGAGGACATCCTTCGATTTATGCCCCAATCTCCTGTGATCAGGCCAGTTTAAACTTTGATAATAGATTGGTAAGGTGTCGTATATGAGACCTTGAACAAGTGCCTCCTGGATGAGGGAAGCATTAATAAGCTGGATGTTGGCTGATGGACCCTCTGGAATGTTAATGGCCTTTTCAAGAATTTTCGATGCACGATTTCGCAACATTTGGTTAAAAGTGGTAGGAGACATTATCTTCTTCCTTTTCCAGAGTTCGTAAGCACTAGAGGAAAATGGCTGATGGTTGCAAAATGTCACCGCGGGAAATGCAGTCGGAGCATCCATATTGATGTAAGTCTGAATATTCACTGAATACTCCATGTATTCGTTGACAAGTTTCAGTAATTGAGATGTGAAGAAATAGGGTGGTTAAGCAAACGTAAACTGTCCACAGCACCCTCAGAGCACGGTTTTCCGATTTAACAATGCGATTACATCCGCGGATTGAGGTGGATTCAAGGAAACGAAATGCGTGCTCCTTGAACTCTTGCATTCGCTGAGTGCATTTGTTTCTGACACTGAATCGGTGTTGAAGCTGACTATCTGTCATTCAATAAATAGAAGTCGTCAAAGCAGCAGCTACGACCTGGAACTATGCATTATGAAAGCCAAAAGTAAATTAAACGTATAGCATTTTTATGGTAGAAACTCTGAAAAATGAAATAAACAAAGCTTTCATAAAGTTGCTTTTTTGTAAAATGACAAATTCAAGGCTTAATTTTTTGTGTTAAATTATGAGTTTTTAAATATAAAGGTCCACACAACTAATAAACAGCATATGCGACAACGACTAAAATTAGGATTTGAATATTGTGTAGGCGCATAGCATGGAGTGTAACTATACTTGATAAATGATGTTTGACATGACAAGAGACGGAGATCCTTCTCACAGGTTTTTACATAACAATTACTGTAACGTATTACGGAATTTTAGCGTCACGTTACTCAATTACAGTTTAGTTTCCTTGAAGATTTCCATTTTTATAAGACGGAAAATCTGTCAGACACAATTGCAGACATTTTGCTATAACACATCCTGCCCGTTTATTTGCAATTGCGTTTCCATTGACTTTAGATATATTTGTATCTGCTTTTAAGTTAAATTGATTTCAAAGATAGTATCTTTGATTTTTAAGCGTGTTATAATTTTGATGGATCATTTGTTTCATCCTACGAAAATGATGTATTTTTGTCTGTTATTCTTTCCCCACAAATTGCTAAAGCTGCTGTGCAGTGAGAAGCAAAACCACAAAATTAGAATGCACAAAAAACATGATATTGACGACAAAATCCATGTCTTCTTTAAAAACGGGATCTTGCAAAAGTAAGCTTCAGCAAATTTTCGCAACACAACATGTCAAAAAGTCTGATCTCAAACGTTATCCCATAAGACATTTCTAAATGAATTTGATTCAGTTCAAACCCAGCAGATAAAGATTATAGAATTTTATGTATGTTGTATGTCTGAGCTGTTAAAGCACCGAAAAACGTGTTTTTAAATTTAAAAATACTTTCGCCAGTTAAAACAATATAATCGTACTTTCAAGCAAGTACTTATCCATTTATATTTGCACGTTTAAATGGGCGATACCAATTCATTACATGGTTTGAACTTACAGCCATTAATATCCGTTAGTGTGAGTTGTAGCAAAAGAGCTCCATATGAATTTCAAAGATAAAAATTTAAAAAAATGATTTTAAGCAGAAAATAATTGACCTTTATCTTTCTAGAAAAACAAAGCCGTTGCAGTTTGATTATGCATACATTAAACAGAATGTCAAAACTTTTGAATTTAAACCAAAACCTTTGATATGAATTTAAAATTAACTGCCTATCTATGTTTGAAGTAAGCGGTTGGAAAAGGTAAATTTATTTGGTTCAAGGGTGGAGGCAAAAGCGATTGAGTGTTAGCGTTATATACAACAACTGTTTATAACAACATAGTCTCGCCCTATTTAGTGCATGCGTATAGCAGGTTTTTTTTATCGAATTTTGGCTAGCGTTAATTAATTTTATCAATAAATAATTTAAATTGTGAAGTGATTTCAGGTAATTAAGCAAATGTTTTGCTTCCATAATTCTTATTTATTTAAGCAATTGACGTTCTAAGTTAAAAACATATTATTATAATGAAAAATATAAATAAACACAGTTCTGAGTACACAGATTTCATCAGTGCCGTGAAGTATTATCATGCTTTGTTCTTTTTCAAATAAGATATTTGAATGTAGAATTATATAACATAACATAATTTTTTTGATATATATGGTCGTAAATAAATAAAATATTTCTGTCTTTTACCTTATTTGTTTGTTTGATAACACCAAAAATGTATTAACGTAAAACATTCAACAGCTTGTTTTATGCAAATTTAATTTATCTTTAGGGTTAATTTTAAATTATCAGGTATAACATAAACTCTATAATCGTTAAGCCAAAACAAAATCAAACTTTTATATGATGGCTTATTTGAACAGTGTCAAACAACAGCCGTATAAAAAATAAATATTGAAAACTTGATGCATGCTATCTATAATTTGCATTGTGTTTGTTTGCATATTGCAGCATGCACAATTATTGGTTTCGATAAATGATAACAAAGGAAATGAATATGCCTTAGTTTCGAAATTTAAGAACGCGTTAAAGGTTTTTTATCTCACTTCAGTTTTAAATGCTTCGCTCAAAAAGGCAGCCCTTTCAACTTTAATTAGATTTACTACAGAGCGCTTTTATATGGAGTGGGAGCGCCAATCGCTTTAATAGCCAATCATGAACACTGGAAGACATTTTTTTCAAATATCCTGTGCATCATTAATTCCGAAAAGATGTTGGAAAACGACCATAGATTAGTACTGAATTGGGACGTAAAACGGCAATTCATATAAATTATCTCCATAAATTAAATTAAATAGATGTTCAAGGCAGCGTTTTTAAGTGCAACTAATGCATGTACCAACATAATTTACGATGTAAAAATTCAGAATTAATTATATTTTTTTCCATTGATAAATTATATGTTGCAGCGACAAAACAAAGCAGACAGAACTAGGCCTAACATTTTCACTAGGTCCCATTGACACATTATCTTAATTGGGTGTTCAAATTTAAAATTTATCATAATATACAAAATAAAAATACGCTTAACGAAGTCAAAGGTGAAAAAAAACTTTCACATAAACGTCTTCCATACAGTGATTATAAAATTATGCATTACCCCGTTGAAAATTTCTCAACGTCTTTTGATATTAATAACTTCTTTCCAGCTTTTGCTGAAATATATAACTGCAACGAATCCTCAACTTCCAGATAATTTTGTGTGAAGGAATGTCAACATACTTGTTTCCTTAACTCAAACGCTTGACAGCTCATTTCATGATTTTCTGGATAAGTAATCACTGTGTAAGGATGTTTTATATTTTTAGTGGAATCGAATTGCAATACTGAAAATAAACCTTTTTATAGAAACAATAAAACGTTTCTTTTGAATTTCGTATCGAATACCTGTACATTCACTCCTGTTTTCTTAATTTTAACGAAGATTTCAGATTATATTTCGTCTTGTTATATTGACTTGGTTAGTTGATATAAGACATAAGAAGCACTTACCTAAATACGAGTTCTATCTCATTGTTTGTTTACTGTAAGAAAATGGGCAGAAAATATCCTATGCTTTTAAATAACACGGAATACGTATTGCAATGGTGCGTATTTGTATACATTTACATTAAAGAAACCAAGCAATGTTTGTCATAGACAACCTCCGTAATCGTAGAATCTTATCCTTAATCCATAAATATAAGATAATTGCGAGTGTAAGGAATCGCATTGTTTTTCGAAAGAAAGGAACAACTTCTCCTTTAAAATGTTTTTTTGATAATTTTGAGGTTTTTTGTCAAGAAGCCCAGTTATAACTTATGAACATATCCGTGATTAACCACAGAGATAAAGTGATCTGTATATAAATAGGCTTGAGTTAATTTGAGGTAAAAAAAACAAAATCATTGCTAAATTTAAAGCACAAAGGAACCTTTGGAATCAAATTTAATTCAATTCGGCACCAAGCTCATCATGTGCAAATCTCGGCTTGAAGAACATAAAACCGCCTTATTAAATAATTGAACCAAAACGAATCTGTTCC
Source organism: Schistocephalus solidus (assembly GCA_017591395.1). Classification (NCBI taxonomy): domain Eukaryota; kingdom Metazoa; phylum Platyhelminthes; class Cestoda; order Diphyllobothriidea; family Diphyllobothriidae; genus Schistocephalus; species Schistocephalus solidus. Next base: position 96,936 of record WEDG01005134.1, read on the forward strand.
TTTTCTGAAAAAAACATTAGTTCGACATTGTATATTATAATTATAATATATTTATTTAATTTATATGTTTTTACTGTTTTCAGTTGCAATTCAGCTTATCAAGAAATATTTTGGGGATAAGGAGATGAGGAGAAAGTTTGTAGTGTGAAAGGTGTGTCAGGTGGTCTCTCTCTTTCTTCTTGAGACTTTCACTCCTCAGGTACCGTTTTGTTGTTCGCAATAACTAATGCGTCCTTTCCGTTCTTTCAAAAGATGTTATAAATTGATAATTGATTTAGTCTTTATTTTAAATATCCTTAAATGAGACAGGAAATTTTTATTTACCAATTTTACAGTCACGGTTTTATCAGGGTTATGATTTCTTTAAAATGCATTTATATTTTAAAACAATCAAAATACTTGCCTAATCATACTGGCGGAGTTGTCATCCTTCAATTTCTTCTTCTACCTAATGGGAGCATTTGAAACTCCTGCTGGGGTTCCATGCGTTCCTTAGTAGGCAGCTCATCACTGTTCTCCTGTATTTACTCCCGCACAGCAGCACCATTAGTCTCTCGACCCAGAATGTGCCCCAGAGAGTCGGGTCGTCCACTGAAACTTCCGAGCTCACCTTGGGCGCCGCATCGGCCACAAGCTTCGTAATGCGGAGCCAAACGTCCTCTTTTTAACTCCTTCAATGGTATTTTCGCTCAAACGTAAGGCACCCAGGATAATAAAGTATTCCTTTTTAACTTCAGCTGGCATTCGTTCAGTATTTTTGATTACGTCAGTCACTTCGCAATGGCTCTCTTGTCCATATGTTGGAGGAGTAGAAGTGGAGTTTGGAGAACGATACTTGAATTGAAGGAGCGTTATTGAACACAATCAAGGCCTTGAGTAGTCATTACTTCTCTTCGAGGCAGCATCCTAACGAGGGGCTAAAAACTTAATTAACCCATTCACTGGAGAATATCCACCTGACCCAGGATTTCAAATTGAACCTCCGTATCACTATTGAGTCACGTCTTGTGCACTTTACATGCCTTAAACACTCGCGTATTTTCCGAGTGACAGACGAGCAGAGCCTTGACCTCATAATGACCACTCGTGTTGACGCAATGCAGGGCGTAAGCCGATCCTTCAACGGCTTGCATTTAATATAATTTTATTTTTATACAATGTGCCTGGTGTATTCCTGACAAGGTCCCATTGTACCGCCTCTGCCTTCGCCATGTAATTTCCTTTCATTTATTCAGGCTAACAACAGCATTCTATAATCTTATAGGAGTTCCAAACGTGGCCAGCTAAGATTGATATGAACTTTAGCTAAAAAAATGTTCCTTGATTTTTTTTTTCTCTTTGAGATGGTGTAGACGGTTGATTAGGATATGCCATACTCCATGATATGATTTGTCACACAAAAACATCCGCGTGCTTTATTATGATTTCTTCCTCAAATCTATTGTTATTATTTTAATCCTCCAGACAACACTATTTTTAGCCATTATCCAATTTGGCTACCTCGGGGGTTACAAATTGTATTCATAAACACACACAACAAACGACAAACAAAAATAAATGCGTGATCAAACAAAAACTCTGTCTTCGGAGGCGTCCGCGAATTTTCGAGCAACAGCAGTAACACTAGGAAGTATCACGTGGCTTCCTCGTTAACTTCACGGAAGCTCGATTAAAGACACAACGTTTCTGTGAATGGCTCGCTTTCTACCTCAAATGTTCGTAAACAGGCTTTTTGTTACACGAGGTTCCGATAATGAGCAAGTAAGAAACGAAACTTTTAGAAAGTAGACATTATTTGCAAAAGTTTAGTATTTCTTCTGTAGGTCAGTTGTCCATTTTCAACCATGCAAACGAGCCTTATTAAAAACAAACAAAGCGAAAATTAGTCAAATATCAAGAGACCTTTGAATTGCATTCTTTTAGAGCAGACATATTATGAGTAACTTCTAGGTAGCTCAAAAACCCGCCATACTTCCCGTATTACCTTGTCTCATTTAGCGAAATGTAAAGTTTGTGGACATTGGGCAACAAAAGATATAATTTAAGCCGACACAAATGCTTTAAATTGATAACTATCGTTATGAACGTGGATTCTTTTCCTAGATGAGTTAAAGTATGAATCTCTCAAAGAGAATGCGCAATCAGCCATCTGCATTAGAATGAATTTTCAAAATTTTAATGTTTGGTTCATGCTTTTAAATCATATTCGATTTTGAAGTTTTATGATGAACGCATTTAACAGAAGCGAAGGTCATGCGCAATCAGTTGCAAGAGTAAATATTTGGAGAAGTGTTCGGTATTTTCAGAATGATATGTAAATAACTGTCATCTAACACCAGAGACATCTAACTATGTGACAAAATCGAAGTTCTAAATACATTGAGAAAATAAGGTTTATAATTTAACCCAACTGTTCGTTTGCATTTATTGGGTAATAGAACAATGATTTTTTTCACGTTTTTCGAATGTGCAGCCTTTTCTAAAAATGTCATTTCAAAATAAAGCAATAGCATTTTTCAGAAACATTGCCGGTGATTGCAAGGGAAAACTATATCGCCATTTCTGTGGTATGAGCCATCATCAGCCAATGATACTTAACCCCACGTGGTACACAAACCGAGGTTCGAGGCCTTTAAGATTGTTATGGGTAAAGTTCCATTTAGGCAGTTCATTATTAGTAAAAGATTTTAATGGATTAATTGGCAGCAATTTCTGAAGGATCAGCAATTGTTTATGCGTTGTACCCCCTAAAGAGGCAGTGTGGAAAATGCGCTGGAACAACCCGGGTTGTGCTTTCACAGCTGATGTCGAGGATGGTGTTGGGGGTTTTTGAGCTCAGCTTAGTTGCGAGATCAGGTCGCACCAGTAACCTGTGACCTTTATCGCACTCAGGTCTGCACCCAATCCCGTCTTTAATCCTCCAGAGTATGGCTTAAAACCATGAGCAGACCAATGGAGGAAAAGAGCAAGAGGGCCGTAGCTGCAGCGCAAGGCTCCTCTCAGTTAAAACATAATCCACGTGCATGATGGCGTCCTTGCACAATCACGTCGTGACGCACACAGGGTTCCTAAGTTTGTATCAACGGCCAACTCTCTTATGTGATTAGTCTCGCCTTCTGTATAATAAAGTGATTGAGAAAAGGTGCTTTTGCAATCTTTCACCAATGGCGTTCATTAATAATTACAGCATGGTACGTTAGTACAGGTAGTTATCCTCTTATGTGGAAAAGATGCCAACCAGATTTCGATTGCATTCGTTTGTGGGTAACATTGCACATTACACAAAGTATTAATTAATAAAAGTTTAATTGGATTGGAAATTTCAAAAAGTACCTGCAAGTTAATTCCAACAATCGTTTCCACCCACGATACAGTTAATTTTTATTCTATTTTCTTTATGACAATTGACAGACTGTTGTATTAGCTGAAGCTTAAATTATTATCTTACACTGATAACCTTGGTTTTTTTAACAAAACAATCAAAATATATCTGTCTCCTGAATGCAGATTTTATAATTTTTTTATTTGGCTTGTGTTTTTCTAATGCTATGATGGCTGTTTCATTAAAATTATTGCCCGTTGACTCTTCCATGAAATAACAGTCGTAGACTAAGTTTTCTTTTTTATATTTTGAAAGACATAAATATGACTACAGCATGGTAGATAAAATTCAAAATATATTATAGAATTTGCTCAGTTATATGGGTAGTACCGTCAGCTCACAAATTTCTGTTTCCAATCACTTCCGTAAAAAAAGAACGTCAAAAGGCGTTCTTTTACTGTCCATTTAATTAATTTATCATTATCAGTAAATGCACCTAATAATAATTTTAGGATTGACTGCTTTGATTATATTTTCTCTCTTTTCATTTATTGTGGCAATTTTTGTGGCTCTCCTGACTAAAAACACACACGAGCGATTCTTACGTATAAATTTGTAACTACGTTTAGGGTGAAACATCAGATTTCAATCATTTAGAAGTGCACACAGAATAAGGCAGTGGGTAAAAAGGAAAAATGTTATTTTAAAGACAGTAACACTCAATTTGGTACTCCAAATTGAATAAGACAGAATTTGTTGGTGGCAAACATTAGGCAGTCGTAGCATTTGGCACGGTAGCACCTAAAAGCTGAAAGCTAGGCATTCCAGAATCATGCAGGTGCAAAACTGGCTGGAGTAATGTCGCAAAATTGGTCGCACGCTATCAGATATCATACCGTGACTGTCCATGCCATTATGCAAACCAGAATAATGAGGCCACTTATTACGAAGGGCCACGCACAGTGGTTCATTCAGAAATGCTACTTATATTACCATTTAACTGATTGCATACTGTAAAAAAACTATGCGTTCGATTTTGCGACCATGCTTTTTCTGGCTCAAACCGACATGATATCTGATCAGAGTGAATTACTGACACAATTTCCACTTACAGGACGTTAATTGTTGCCCCTGGCATCATTCAGTAGGTATTTAAAGCTCGGCTTCGTGGCACATTTTCCGGCTAAGGAAACAATTTTTTGAACACTAATGTATGCATTTACAAGTGAAGGGATCTGACGCATCGACCCAAATCTCATTCCTGTTTGTGCACTAAAATATTTTCACTTCTTGTCGCCCCGAGTTATAATACTTTTGTTTTTATTCTTTCTACTATCATTGTCTTTCCAGTTTACCATGATTCTTAGCACAGCACATTCAAAGTAGAACCCTGACTATAACAATCCAGTAGAAAGATTTTTGGGGTCGTTTGATCTTTGTTATCGTATCATAGTCCCGTCTTTTATTAGTGTACTCACGCATTCATCATAGGAACCTCTATATTTCTCGGCCAGGTGCAAGTGTAATTTCGGAAAGTTTATTTAAGCTTCAAAATACAATTCAATAAAAGTGCAAATTCTCAGGTTCTCCACATATCAAAATAAAAATTTATTATCAACTCCTGACGAAATAGTCAAAATTCAATTAAAGCTCACATTATTCGGAGGACTAAAGGCCACTAGCCGATATGCATTTAGGATGACTCCATGGACCAGTGGTAAAGACATTTGTTTTTCTGACCAACCGGTCAAGAGCTTATAACTCAAGCGTACCTAAACTTAGACTGAGATATGAACTTCTGATGACGATTGCTAAGTCAGATCTGGCTCTTTCAGGCTCCATTGGGTTTGTCGGTAATATCACTTAACATTGGGATAAAGTGTTACACGAACAATTATGCGCCTCTATTCTCAAAAAGCCCATATAAAACATAAGTATAAAAAGGTAAAACATCGGCAGTTAAGTCCAACGTAGATCCTGATAATTATATTGTATCGAATTGTTTTAGGTCTGATATTTAGTTGGTCGAAACATGGGATGACTGTAAGAGCACGTAGAAAATATAATAGTTGCAGGATATCTGTTAATGATAATAAAGTGTTGGATTTGCTAAAGGAAAATAATGGAAAATAGATAAAGATATTAAAGAGCAGGTAATGTAGAACTCGATTACTTAAAGATGTTTAGAAACTGACATTCAGTTTCAAGTAATGCACGCCATTTTCTCTCCAGACATGTAGCGATTGGCTTCAATAAAATAGAGAGGTTGTGAATAAACTGGGAAATTAAAATTCTTCTCCATCTTCACTGTTAAAAGTTTTTATTCGCTATTTTAAACGATTACAAGATCAAATAGAAAGAGCCTCCTTCACTGATTCATCTTGTATTTTAATGGTTTATTCTCAGGTACTGAGTGTTTCTTCCAGTGTATCGCAGGTAAATAAAAATCGACCTAAGCAGGGCTTTGTTATAACGAAGTGCGTTTACTGTGGTTTATAGGAAAAGCCATAAACCTAGACACAAAGCAGCCTTTGTAGACTGTAGTTTTTGGTTTGCCTTAAAAGCCATTCAGTTTGGTGTGCGTTGTTATTGGTTAAAATAGGTCCTCATAGAGTACGTAGCTTATTAAATAAATGTGAAGACGGGAATCCAGATAGTCTGATGTTGGCACATTACGTTAAATTCATTTACTTCAGAATCTAAACCGTTTCTCAAAATGGTATTTTATAGAAAAGTGTATATTATTAATGTTACATCATATTTTTACACATTTTGAAAACATTCTGGGTTATTTGCATAATTACGTATTGCGATGTTAATATCTATAATAGGAGATGTTTGAGCATTTACGCCAGCTTTTGTTTTAAACGAGAGTATGCTAAACTAACGCTTTTTACCATTTTTATGTTGCAAGTTAAATGTTCGTATGACTAACATGTTGGCCGGTCACTAAACGTGAAGCATGAGCTCCACTCAAATTGTATTTTGAAGGTTAGATATTGACTTTTCCCAAAAAATCACAGTTATTCATATGCACAAACAAATGGTTTCCTGTGGGGCTGTTAACGTCTGCTGTACATGAAAGTTCACAGATTGCCAAAGCCGGCCTGTTTAACTTAACAAAGCATTTGGTTATATAAAAATGTCTGCCTTAATGAATGTGGCGTTTCTAAAGAAAACCTCAAGCCCGTATTCTTATCGCCATAATTCGTATTATCCTGAACATCAGAAAATCTAAAAATATCGCACTTATATCTCGAGATAATGATTTGTAATCTAAACTCAAACTTAAAAAACTGTTCTTTCTGATAGAGAAATGATATTTTCTTCATTCTATGTACAGTGCAGGTTGCAGTGAGGTGGCTACTTCTTCATTTGTAAAAAGAAAACGTCATCCGTGCGCTAATAATCAACGGTGGTATTTTACGCGCGTGTGACATGAGTTATTGAGTAATAGAATAATGAACGTGTAATCACTGATTACGAGTACTTAGTAGGACATGCATAACATCAGGGTCCCTAAGGTGGCACATATTTCGGCTGACGTTTTAAGATGGCCGTGAGTGAGCGGCCAGATGTGATTAGGTACGTTTCAGCTTGAAAAATTCTGGTTGTAATTCGTTAAATTGCGTTTGCCTGCTCGTTGCGATTTTTTGCGTTTTTTAATCTTGATTATTTATAAAAATGTTTAATTTCCATATCAGTTTATAGGAATTTGATTTTTTTGAAAAGGTGTTTTCATTGTTCATGTAGCATTCACGTCAAGTAGAATTCGGCCACGTTTGTCTTGATAAGAAAAGGTAAATAAATATTTGTGCCTATCCTGCAGATGGTTGATTTTTAGGGAATGACCCAAAACGTGAGATTTACAGTTGTAGGGTTGCTTAAAATTTAACCACTCGACCGCTGTCCGTTTACATTTTTTTTCTGAATGCTTAAACACAATCGAATGCCCCGCAATAATATAAATGACTAATCTTTGCTAATCAGAATCTTTAGCATCAGGGGACTCTAGTAGTCATTTTACAGATCGTAAAAATCTTACAGTTAAATGTTACCATATTGGCTATAATGCTGTATACGTTTTGGTTTTATTTTAAATATTTTGCATACACTTCTAATTATTTTATATTGTCCTGTCATATTTCCTCGGCCTTGACGAAATATAACCAAAATGCCACGCTTATGTGAAGATTGTCTGCCTTTAAAAAAAATACTTTCCACTATCCCTTTTAACATTTATTTTCATCGTCGCTGAAACATGAGGGATTTGTCATTTTGTCCATTCATTCGTATACTGCCTTTAACAATATTTTAAATGCGGTCTCCTTTTCTACACATAAGGAATTAAAACTTTAATTCCTTAATTCGCTTATTAACCAATCAAGCAGTACTTCAGATTTAAGTCAGCTGCAGCGTGAAATGCCAGGGAGAGACAAAGATCGTAATCGTCGCTGGCATTGGGTGGGCGATAGACACTACCAACGAGTTAAGAGTAGTTATCTTTAAGAACTACTCGGAGCCAACAACTCTCCTCTACCGCGGTATATTGGCGATAGTCCAATGGAAAAAATGTAATTGGTTGCTGCAACATAGATACAGCTTCCTCCGCCGTGGCCCTCGTGTCGATCATTCTGAATGTAAGCGTAGCCTAGAATAGAGAGTTCGGAGTCGGATACACAGGGTGTTGCCCATGTCTCTGTATTTATTACAATGTCGGAGAGGTGGATGAAAACGTGAATCTGGAGCAAAGGCATCTTATAAAGCAGAGATCTGGCATTGAGGACGATTAATTTAAGCGGCACGTTTTTGGTTTCTGAAACGGGACAGTTAGGCTGTCAGGGTGACTGCCTTCGGCCAGAGAAATGCTCTTTTCACTTGAACTATCTGTCCTTCCCTTATTTTGAGATTCGCCTCGCCATTGGTCTTTCGTGTTTCCAGTTCTATTATTAGCTGTTGCATTTTCATTCGTTCTTTCAGCCCATGTTCCGGTTGAAAAAACACTTCAGAATGCGGACCCCGCAGGGTTGATTTTCTCTGTAGCAGGAGTTGTGCCTGTGCTTCGTTTTCCAAGATAATTTTAAGAGGTCTTGTTCGAGGATTTGAATCGGGTGTAGACAGAGCCTTCCCTATTCTATATGCCTTGAGAATATGAATGGACTAGCCGTCCGTTAGCAGCGTTTTTGCATACAATTGAAGGAGTTCCAAGTCATGTTTAAGTCGCTCTTTGGAATAATTGAAGCTGACTCCGGGACACCTTTAATGACTACATTCTGTTTTCGACTTAATCTAGTGCCCGTTTGTAACTCAGATCTTTCAGCTGAGTGAGTACTGGTTACCAGCTCACTTTGCCTGATAGGTCCAGATGAGCCGGGTGTTGGGCAGGCTTGAGCCAAATCTCTGCACGACTTGTTTTTCTTCGACCTTTTCTTCTTTGGCTTTACAAACTTGCAAAACTCTTCAACATCGAATGTTGGTGCAACGTCTACCAGTGATGTGGCGATGGGCAGTGAAGCCAGATTAGTGCTGATGCTACCCGAACTAAGTACCGGTGGAGTGGCGCAAGGACTAGATGGGACTCTCTTCGGAAGTTGCGAAAATTCCTCTGGTTTACCGGGTCCAGCTATCGCGATATGTTTACTATGACTTTTATGTAAGCTTGAAGAAGCTATATATGAATACGAAATTTGCTTTGTGGTAGGTTTTATTACAAACAGGAGCTTTTTAGCAGTTGGGCAAGCTATTTATTTTTTAAAGTTATCTATTTCTTGTCTTAGGTTGCTTCTTTTTTGCTCCATCCCGGAGAATTTCTGCTGGAGGCTGAAAGACCCCATACATGTTTCGTCTTCGTCAGCTACATGAGTTAAGCTTACTGAACTTTTACCCCGTTTAGCGGGAGGTGAACAATTAGCAGAATAACGATAGTTACAATTGTTTTTTGCTTGTCCATTAAATTTCTTAACAAGATCCCCTGCCAATATGGCCGAGTGGGTAGAGGCGCCGATAGAGGGTCCCAAAGCAACTATGGGAAATGATGGTTACGTGGTCGGCGGTCGCAGTATAGTAATAATAATGGGCGTTCGTATGTAATCGTTAACATGGTGAGGGATTGCGTAGGAAGTATCCGAACCTCTTTCGCCTATTTCGACAAGTATCGACATGTCGATACTAGGCATATATAGACCCAAGGTTCAAAGTCGATATACAGTCAATATACGTATCTCGACATGTCGATATCCGTGCGACATACGACTGATATAGTCATGCTATTAGGGTAGGTCGTGGACCAATTTTTTGTGACAATAAACTTATGGAACTTTGCATGTTATAATTGCCACAAAATTAACAGAGAGTTAGTTAGGAAATTCAACAATAAGAATATGAAAATATAAGGACTCAGCCTTTGGTTTGAGCCCCTTTTGCGATTGAGAGCAGATGCAGGGAGCACACAGCCGGCGTGAGTTTCAGAAAGCAGCAAAGATCGAGGGTCCAAGTCGCAATTTACAAACTCAGAGGAATATAAAGACAATTCTTTAATAATTTTCCAGCACCGCGTCTTCTACACTGAAGTAGAGACTAAAAACTCGTAGGCTCGAGGTACTTGAAATTCGAAACCAATTTCAAACAACACGCCAATTCGTCCGTTGAATCGGGATAACTGTCATACGAATGGAAGGCAGCAAATATATACCCCATATACAAGAGTGGGTCTCGATCTTATGTCAAAAATAATCGGAATAGCAGCCTTGCCTCCATTTACTGAAAAATAATGGAATCAATTATTAAGAAGCCGACCATGAAGTTCCTTGAGCAAAACCGATTTACTCTCAGAATTCCAGCATGGCCTCAGACATAATCACTCCTGTAATTCCAGTGTAGTGCTCTCTAAAGATAAGTGAACTCGCGCATTGGAGGGAGATGGTAGGGTTGACGTCACCTACACTGATTTCAAAAATGCCGTTGAACGTGTCCAACAACTAAAGTCTTATCTTAAATTATCTGAAATTGGCATCAAATATTTGCTGCTGACATGGAATGTAGATATTCTTGCAGGAAGATTGCACACTGCGTGCATCGATACCTCGAAGTTAAAACCTGCTCTGGTTCTAAGTGGTGTCCCCAAAGGCTCCATCTTAGAGCCATAAATCTTATAAGTAAACATCAACGACAGTGTGCATGATCTGGGTTACAGCACAGTCATGTTTGCAAATGATGTTAAATTTTGGTGGGTCATCAGATCTGATACCGATAGACACGCACGTCGGGAGCGTCTAAACCGTTTTTGCAGCTGGTCTGCTCATCGGCTCTTTAATTTTATCGTTAGGAAGTGTGTGGTACTATGACTCCATTCCAGAAGGACAAGTGAGGAGGACGATTCCTACCAATGTCTTCTTAATAGGCAACGCCTTTTGATTGGCGAGGAAAGGAAGGACCTCGGTGTTTATTTATTTATAAGCAGTTTACAGGCAAGGTCAAAAATATACAATAGAGGGTCAAGCTGACAGTGAAAAACTCCTGATCATTGTTTCAAGTGTTTTGCAGGAGAAAAAACTGCAGCTTATTGAGGGATTAAAGTTAAGGACAGGGAAGCTTTGTTACAGGTGCCCGGTGAGTGACTTCTCTGTTCAGCGTTATGGATCCGGTATTCTGCACCAGCAGGTATGTCGGTGAATGGCTGTTCGCTGTCGACCTTAGCATGAAGTCCAGCACAGGATTCAGAGTCCGTGAATGCCACCAGAACGGAACATAGCTCCCACAAACTCAGCAACCAAAATTTTTGAAACTAAGTAACTCTAATAAACTCTTCACTCAAACCATTTTCACAGTGTTGAAAGGCAGGTTAACGCGCTACACAGGTTTTAGTTGAGCTCAGAAGTGGATGGTCAATAATCTTAGTCATCTGCTTTACGAAGCCAGACTGGGTAAACTTACTTCAGTAAAATTCAGTATAGATAAGAGAGATAGGCAGAGCCTTTGAAAACCCTTTTTACAGATTGACGCTAGCAAAATAAGCAAATGTTACATGGCGATAGTCGTTTTAGTTTATCGATCATTGCTGTCTACTTAATATGTCCATCAAGTAAAAATTCGTCAAATTTCTTTTAAACATTTGAACGCTTAAGGCCTGAACAAGCGAAGTTGGCAGTTTGTTTCATTCTTCAATCACCTGTTGGGAAAAGAAGTTGACCCACACTTCAAGTTCGGCGTGTTTTCTTTTCAGTTTGTATTGGTTACCTCGCAGCTTTGTCATGTTTGCCAATTCAAAAACCTCGGCCATCTGAAGAGCACAAAAACTAATCTGACCAGTTTGAAGACAAAGATCAGATCCCCTCTGTATTGCCTACAAGAGAGAGGGAAAATGTAAAGTCTTTCTAGTCGGCCCTCATAGGGTAGGCATTCCAATCCACTGACTAGTTTCGTCGCTTTCTTTTGATCTTTCTCAAGCAGAGCGTAATCATGTTTTGTCCAAGGGCGCCACGCCTGAACGCAATATTTCAACACCGGCCGAATAAATGTTCAAAACACGCACCCAAAAAGCTCTCCGTCAAAATTAACGACGCATCTCCCGTTTGCGCCTAAGATACAAATAGCTTTCATTGCGATATTCGCACAGTGCAACGATGGTTTGATAGTGGGTGTTATCCATATACCCAAGTCCTTTAGAATATAAACCTCCTGGATTTGGTGAGCACTGATGAAGTACTGATATTAAAACTTAATCATCCTGCTGGAACTAGACTGCAGTCGGATTATTTGGCATTTGTTAAAATTAAGGGTCAGCAGCCACTCATTGCACCATGTTTGCAAGCGATCTAAGTTTTGTTGTCATTTCCGCGCATCCTCCGGTTTTTCAATCGAGTTCCATAACTTCATGTCAAGGCGCGCAGCTCGTTTTTAAAAGCTAAGTAAAAGTTCTAATTTTTTCAGGATTTCCTTATCCAAAGCTTAAATTACTAACTGTTTTTTTTGATAAAAACTTTGCACATTTAACACTCTATCAACTGCTTATACCTGCGGTGCTCGCCCACTTCTACAGGCGTGAACATTTCGAGGCAACGTTTTCACCCGATATAGCCTCGTTATTAGTCAGGTGGATCTGTTATACTAAGAAGTTTTATCAAGCACGTATAAAGATCCTTAGTTAAAATTTTGGAAAATTAACATTTGTCGCAGAATATTAATTCGCCTGATTTTTTCCTAAGTTTGACCAAATTAAAGCCTCCTAGCAAAAATGAGAAAGAAAATCTCAGCTCGTTGCTTGCTCTCAGCCATTGCACCGAAGCGTTGCTTGGTTGCATCAATTAGTCACAGCAGTGATATGCATATGCAACCAATCGTTAAAGCTAAGCAGCTTGATCTCTCTGTTTTACTAAATTGTAATGATTTTATGTTAATGTTTGGATCAGTTCTCTCTATACTGGGGAACTTATTCGACAGTGAAATCTCTGCTATTTCCTCTCAGGAATGTCAGCGTCTGGATTCTCTCGTCAATTTGGTTACCGGTGAAACATCAGACCAACAGAAACGAAATTATAATTTTCTTTTAAAAAAATGTTTCCCGGGACAGACGACCCATTGACGTTGCCGTAGACTTCCTATTCTCGTGCGGTTTCAACTACAAATTGCGGAAGCCAAACGCCTCTGCTCATGTAGCAAAAATCCACCTTTATTAATAAATGAATAAATAAATTGTATATTTAAGGCCCAGAAGGCCCCATAATTACAAACTTAGTACCATGGTTTAAATAAATAAAAATTGCATAATTGCTGCACCATGTGAGCATCCATATGAACAGCAGAAATGAGTAGTATGGTAAACATATCCGATTCAAAATGATTTGCCATTTTTAAAACAAAAGTCAACAATCTTTGGCTTTTACGGTGAACTGGAAAAGAAGAATTAAAAAAACTAATATGGTTAAATCAGAGGCGGAGTTTGGCGAGCCGCCAATTTAATAAAAAATTGGAGAAAAAACTGCTTCACTAAAAAATTAATAGCTAATAGCAATGGGATAGTATTGTTATGTTGTTGACAGCGTATGAGGGTTCGGGACGCTCCTTGTCGGGTGAGAGATAATATAGCAGTCAGAGCTACTGTTTATAAACACCAGTGGAGGTGAGAGAGTATGAACTCATCGTAGACAACATGGTCGAAATGAAGAGGGGACAGTAGAGGTCACGAGATCATCATCCAGATGCGACCTTGCTGACTGCACAGTCCATCACCAAAGAGGCGAAACCATCAGAACCCACCTCGCTCATCAACAGAACCTGGAGACTATCGTCAGGGTTGCAAATTCGGAGTAAAGTATCAAGGTTGTCAAGAGTTGGTAATGCTAGTTTAAAAGGAGGGGAAGAAAAGGTGAATGCAAAGATTGACTCTGCAGAGGATGTTGGAAATATAATTAGAGACCAATATTATATCAATGGAGCTGCCTCAAATACCAGGAAGACCCAATTGCAAAATCCAAAATTTGCGAGTTTGGGAAGGAAACAGACAATAAGGACATTATATCTTCCGAAGTTAAATATTTGCGTAATTTGGTTTTGAAAATAGCTAATGTAGACTACAACCTAATTTGCAGTGGAAGATTATTCCATATGAAAGCATATTTGGAGGCAAAAAACTGAGACCAGTTAGTTGTGTAGCTAAGTGGTGGTGAAATGATCATGGAGGAATTACGAGTGGCATAGGGTCGATCTACCGGAGTGAGAGCGTTAATTCGTGGGAGATTTGGGCTAGAGTTAACAAGAAACAGGAAGCAGAGACAGGCTTTGAGTCTTCTTACCCACAGAAATTTTATGTTTGCTAACTGGCATCTATCCGTATAAGAGATACTGGATCCAGGAAGAGAAAATAGTCTCCGAGTAAAAACCCTCTGAATTTTTTCAATCTTACTGCGGTCAGAGGCGTTCATTAGCCCAAATAGGGGACAACAGTATTTTAAGAAAGGAAGAAAAAACATGCGGTTAAGGTTTAACTTTATTTCCAGAAGGAAGAAATTATGTGATATAAAACCACATATCTGTGCAGCCTTTGCAGAAATTTGATCAGCATGAGGCGATAATGCTAGCTTATTCGAGTAACTTAGACTTAATTCTTTAATGGTTGATCGTTCTAAAAGTGTACTTTTTTGAAATACAGGAGGGCCAGGAAAGCTTGGCGGGGTAAAAACACATGAAACTGCTCTTTGCTGGAGAAAAATTCCATCTGCCAAGTACAGCTCCAACGTGAGAGCATAAGTAGATCAGTGTTGATTTTATCAACGCAACTATTTGCAGCGTCTTAAGAAAATGAATAAATGCCCTTGAGATCGTCGGCGTAAACGAAATTTTGTGAATTTTGTGAGTAAAGTAGAAAAGTTTCTTTTATGTACATAATGAAGAGAAGGGGACTTAAAACCGTGCCTTTGAAAAACGCCACTCGTGATCGGCTGAGGCGTCGAATAGCTTTTACATAATTAGACCTTCTGGCTGCGGTTAGACAAGTAGGAACCAATGAATTCAAGGCGAGGAGGCCGGATGCCGAGGGTTTCAAGTTTCACCAGAAGACGTATGTGCGGTACCCTTGTCAAAGGCTTTGCTCAGGTCAAAGAAGATCACAACCACTGACTGCTGCTCATTACGAAGGGAAGTGACGAGGTTACAAAAAGCTAAGTTACACACTTAGCATGATCTCTCAGGTAGAAAACCATATTGCGAGTCGCTTAAGAACTTATTTTCTAGGCAAAAGTCGAGAATTCGATTTAAACTAATTTTTTAAAGAAGTTTTGCTAGAGCCCGGGTTTTGTGAACGCCTCGATAATTATTTGCGCGCGAACAAGATCCCGACTTGAAGACAGGAAGAATAATAGATGTCTGCCATGAGTCAGGAAAGAATCAGGTTAGAAAATAAACTGAGAATTTATGGCTAAACAATCGGGGGGAGCTCGGCACTCTCTTAATAACTGAGTTTGGAATACCATCAGTTCCCGAAGAGTGCGAGTTTTTTATACGAACTATTTGCTTACGAATTAGTTCTAAGGAGAAATAAATAGTGCTAATAACATTCAATGAGGATGCCTGAAACGTTGGAACCGGTTCAGATTCCATTATAAGATGATTTGCAAAGAATGCACTAAACAGTTCTGCCTTGTCAGAGTCTTCGAGAACGAAGTTCTTGTCTTCATTTAGTAATGGAGGAATTTCACAACCTCGTTTAGAGGAGGATCGATGGTGGAAAAGTTGAGCCAGCGTGTTTGTATTGGAGACGCAAAGTCTCACTGGGAAACAATTCATTTAAATTACAGGCAAATATGCGGTTACCTCATATAAACCTTCCGGATTGTAAGAGGCCGCGAGTGAGCCCTTGAATTTGCTGACTTCTTCAAATTGGCTGGGACGGAACATCTGCGGGGTCATCCCTTTTCACTGCAGAGGAACAAAATCCACATGGACGTCTGTCGGAACGACTATTTCGCAGAGTGTCGTTCGAGCATGGAACGAACTTCCTGACGATGTGGTCCTTTAAGCAATTGTTTGACATATTCATATTTAAACTAGATTCTCATTTTCTGATAAACAATTTTACATGTAATTTAGATTGTGTCAGTAGCAGCAGCTTGCGCCTGACCCACAAAATTTGATTACCTTTATTTTTCATTTGTCAGATTTATTGCTTTTAAAAATGTATTCTATCGACATTTTTGAAGGTGAATAGGGAGCTCAAGGGCAAATGCCTACTTCCCTCCTTCCTTCCTTAAATTAACGTTAACACTTGCTCTGGTTCCTATGTGATATCTTTCACGACAAGCAGCATTCCGAACCCTTAAATTTTGTCACCAACATCGCAGTACTCTCACATGGCATCGTACCAATCCCATCAGCTCTAGCTTTTTATTTTTAGAGCAGTTATTTTCTCCAAGTTTCTATTTTGAAATGAGCGGCTGGCCAAACTCCAACCTCGATTTAACGATAGGATTTTTATTTTCAACCTTCTTTTTTCTAGTTCACCGTAAATTCCAAAAATTGATGACTGTGTTTTTAAAAATGGTGAAGCATTCTTAATCAAATGTGCCTACCATACTACTAAAAGTAATTTTTTGAAATACTGATCTTCGACTGAGAAAAACGTTTAGTTCATTAAAAGTTTCCTGTGAAATAAGACCGATGAAAACGTTAGACTCCATGGTTATTATTTACAGTGTACTCCAGTACACAAAAGGAAAATATGACTAGATTACTGAAAACAGACACTGATAACTCCTCAAAAATGTGACGTATTCCCCAGCATCCCATCATTGTTTCGGTTGTGAGGACCTTAATTAATGAGTCCATATGCTCAAAGAGATGTAAGGCCTACTGACTTTTATCAATATGGCTATTCAAGAGAACAGCAAAAGGAAATCAATTAATATTCTGTCAACTACACAACCGACAAGCGGCGACTACCCTCGTAAATAGACATCGTTTTTTGAAATTCAAAACATAGACAAATTACTTCCGCTGAATAACAAGGCAGTCGACGTTAATAAACCAATACTCAGTGAAGCTTTATTACCTTTTACGGCAACTAAATCTATCGAATTACCGAAAATCTGCTGAATGAAGAGCCTGGACGAACCTGGTCGGTGACAACCATCAGCCTCATCTAAGCATAGATGGCCACGATATAAATGTGCCTGGCGTTGTTAAGGACCTGGGCATATCATATTCCAACGGTCTCAATCTTTCAGAGCATTGCGCCCTGATTGTCTCCAAAGCACGCAGAACTGCTGGGTTTATCCTCCGAAATTTTAAAACTATTGATATTAGACTTCGCCTTTATAAAATGTATGTAGGACCTGGCCTGGAATACTGCTCGTTTCTATTTAGCTTTTCTGCGCGCTAGCGAACGGAAGAAAATAGAATCGGTCCAACACTTCTTCAACAAAAAGAATTTTATCGTTAAAGCACCGTAATCTGTCGTATCAAGAACGCTGTGGGCTTGTTAACATTGATCCCTTATGGTTTCGCCGAGTGCAGAAGGGACCAGTTTTGCTGTTTAAGCTTTTGAATAATCGTATAATCAGCAGCCAGCTTCAACCGGCATGTTGGACGTCTTCTGTTTTCGCTGCTGCATGCCATCGCTGCTATCTTGATTGTACTGATCTCTCTCAATTACTTTTAGTCAATTGCAATGATTGATCTTCATTTCTCAATTGCATTCTACTGATCGCCATCTCAATTGAACTCCTGACTCTGCCCTTCATCCTTGATGTATAGCTTTCTGGATCTAGCTCAGAGTGCATTACAATCCTCAACTCGCTATCTAGAAGCTGCGTGTTTCGCAATTGCGATGATTGATTTTCATTTCTCGATTGCATTCTACTGATCGCCGTCTCAATTGAACTCCTAACTCTGCTCTTCATCCTTGATGTATAGCTTTCTGGATCTATTTCAGAGTTCATTACAATCCTCAACAACACTCGCTATCTATAAGCTGCGTTTTTCCAATTGCCAACTCTTGACAAACCTTGATAATTTCCTCCGAAATTGCAACCCTGACGATAGTCCCCAGGTTCTGTTGATGATAGAGGCGGGTTCTAATGGTTTCGCCTCTTTGTTGATGGACTATGCAGTCAGCAAGGTCGCATCTCGATGATGATTTCGTGACATCTACTGTCCCCTCTTCGTTTTGACCATGTTGTCTACGATGAGTTCGTCCTCTCTCACCTCCACTGGTGTTTATAAAATGTAGCTCTGACTGCTATATTATCTCTCACCCGACAAGGAGCTTTCCGAACCCTCATACGTTGTCAGCAACATCACAATACTATCCCATTGCATTTAGCTATTATTTTTTTAGTGAAGCCGTTTTTTTCTCCAATTATTTTTTTTAATTTGGCGGCTCGCCGAACTCTGCCTCCGATTTAACCCTAGGAGTTTTTTTACTGCTTCTTTTCCAGTTCACCGTATATGCCAAAGATTGTTGACTTTTGTTTTAAAATGGCAAATCGTTTTGAATCAGATATGTTTACCATACTACTCATTTCTGCTGTTCATATGGATGCTCACATAGTGCAGCAATTATCCACTTTGTATTTATTTAAACCACGGTACTATTTTTTAATGATGGGGCCCTCTGGGCCTTAAATATACAATTTATTCATTTATATTTAAATCCCCTTATCACTGTGAGGCAGCTTGACCATCCTCGGCGCAGCAGTCATCGCAATGTCTTTTTATTTCTTCCATTAGCTCGCTCAGTTAAGTATCAACGGTTCTTTTTGGTAAACGCCATGGCCATGTGGAATAAACTTCATCATAATATAAAAGAAAAACTGAGTTATTCTTTGTTTAAGATTACCATTACTACTTTTTTTGCATTCAGAACAGTTTCCAAGAATTCTGGGCGCCGACACGGTAGAATCTGTTTTTCCTGTTCGACGGAGTGCGCGGCATCTGAACTCGATCCCAGGTGTTACCTTGAGAGATACGGCACCGTTTCTCCAGCCTGCAACCGTTGACTTCTTCGGCAGAGAGTGAGCGACCGTACACGGATGCTTTCTTGCCTGAGGCAGAATCCCGGTTCCTAGCAAAGACAGAGAGACTGCATACAGACTGCAATTGTGTTAGCCCTTCCCTGATCTGAATTGCTATCATCCTTACAGGCAGCACTTTTTTATCCTGAATAACATAAAATTGGAAAAACACTTATAATGATATATATTCAGGAGTTTTTTTCACTGTCAGCCTCTACCCACTGAATATTTCATCTGACAATGCCTGTTAACCGGTATTAAGTACAACTATTATTATTATTATTATTTAAAAAAATATCAGAAACCACAAGAAGGGCTCATCGTTTAATTCTGGAAGGGGACGTCCTGACTCCATTCCATCACGAGGACAACTTAGTAAGGGAGATCATTCAATAGCTAGTTTATGGATTTGAACATGGCAGCTCTGTGTACAGCAAATTACAACAGGCCAACAACTGTGAAGTTGAACAGGACGAAACCAATACATCAAAAAAATGTTAAAACTAACGCAGAAAGCGTATTCTACTAGAAAATAAGTCCTACTGGTGTCAGAGCTACTTCAGCGAATAAGAGCATCAACTTACGAAACAAGCATCTTGACCGCAAAAGAAATCTGGCCATAAAAAGTTTTCCTGAGTCAACGTTTTCGATTGCAAAGGAAATAGTGGAACACAAACTGAATCTGTTGTGAACATATTCAAATGCCGTCTTTCAAGTTGCAGAATATACTATCATGCACAAAGCCTTCCGTCTAGGGAAAAAGAACGCTTCTCATTAACTGTTATCACCATAGTCTCTTAAAATCATTCTCCAATAGGAAGTGCAGGCTTCACGCCTTAAATAACGGAAAATGACTCTCTATAACTCATACATAGATGGTTTTTTCTGCCGGAGGACGAACTGGCGGAAAGACACAAAATGAGGGATCTGAGGATCGAACTGAGAAGCAGGACCAAAAACGGGGACAATGGCTCCAAATACGGAACAAGAAAATAATAGAGATCAAGAGGTCCTTTCTGTGGTAGAATACGTATATCATCAGAGCTGGCCCTTTCCGGATGAACGATAAAGGTTATGTACTAAACGTTCCACAGCCAGTTCAATAAAATGTATGAGCTGGGGACATTTGTTGATGAAAAAACACCATATATAATTTCCATGACAGAAACTTGGCTCTCAGAAGATATTCGAGAACACTAAGTATCCATCTGTGGTTGTCTACTTATAAGAATAGACAGGATAAGCTGTGGTGGAGGAATCGCCGTTTATGTTAGCCCTTATAATAATAGTAATAATAATAATAGTTGTATTTAATACCGGTTTACAGGCATTGTCAGATGAAATATTCAGTGGGTAGAGGCTGGCAGTGAACAAAACTCCTGAATATATATCATTATAAGTTTTTTTTCCTATTTTCATGTTATTCAGAAGAAAAAACTGCCGATTTCCATGGTAATTCTCATGACAGCAAAAGTTTAAGTTTTATCTTTTACTCTAACAACTAAATACGTCCAGCTACTGGCATTCACAGTTGCATACCGTCCTCCAAATCAGACTGACGAACGCGATGTCTTTCTCCTAACGGATTTGACCAAGATTTGCTTGAAAAAGGATGTCCTTATCGTTGGAGACTTAAACTGGGAAATGTTGACTGTTTTGCATCCAACGGGTATATTCGGTCATCGTTTACTTGAGATGGCAAACGAAAAATTGCACATCTAGAATGTACCGTTCGGGAAAAGAGATAGGGAAGGGAAGCGTTCCAATTGTCTGGACCTCGTTTTCACCCAAAATGAGGATAATGTGCTGAATTTACAAGACCTACGGCCAATGGGGGCTAGCGACCACGTTGTACTGCTCTTTGAATATTCAATGTTTCCTGAGCCTGACTCACTTAATCAACGTTAAACAAACATCTGATTTACTCTATAAGACGGTTTCGATTATATTCCAAAATTCCATGGAAGAGGGCAAAATACCACAGAAATTAAAAAATGCCCTTACCTCCCTGATCCACAAAGGAGGGTCCAAGCTGGAGTTGGAAAGCGTCATTCCATTAGTTTAATCTGCATTGTGTGCAAGGTTATGGAGAAACGTATTAAGAGACATATAATGAGGTAGCTGGAGCAGAAGAAAATATTCTGTGCTGTCCATCATAACTTTCGCCTGGACCACTTGTGTCTTACGAGTGGTCTTTATCCGCAGGAAATATGGCCAATAGCCAAGGCCATCCAGTTGATGTCATTTTCTTCGTCATGAAGAAGGTTTGTGATAGCGTACCTCATCGGCGACTGTTACATAAGATTTGGAAGTGCGGTATCCAGGTTACAGTTTTAAAGTCGACCAAAGGTTTTCTGTCATGCAGACTGCAAACAGTACTTGTTAGCACCACTTACTCCGAGTGGGGAACAGTTGAAAGCTGTGTTCACCTAGTTTGGCTTCGTAAGGCAGATGCCTAAGATTATTGACCATCTTCGTAGCCCTCGCCTGCGCTCGTTCCAACTGTAGATAATCCTGCTTAAACCAAGGACGCTGGGCCTAAACGGCATACTCCAAGTGAGTTCGAACAAATGCCCCAAAGGTTTTTCGGAATTGCTTCTCATCAATGTGTACAAATCCAAGTCTGATCTCAAATAAAACCTGTGTCGCGTGGTTTGCTGCCCTTAAACACTGTGAATATGCTGTGAGTGAAGAGTTCATTAGAACATCGAGGTCCTTCCTTTCCTCGACAGTCAAAAGGCTTTGCCTTTTGAGAAGGTATTGGTAAATAAATAAAAAAAGAAATTGTATATTTAAGGCCCAGAGGGCCCCATCATTACAAACTTAGTACCATGGTTTACTTAAATACAAAGTGGATAATTGCTGCACTATGTGAGCATCCATATGATCAGCAGAAATGAGTAGTATGGTAACCATATCCGATTCAAAAAGATTTGCCATTTTTAAAACAAAAGTCAACAATCGTTGGCATATACGGTGAACTCGAAAAGAAGCAGTTAAAAAAACTCTTAGGGTTAAATCTGAGGAGGAGTTCGGCGAGCCGCCAATTTAAAAAAAAAATAGGAGAAAAAAACTGCTTCACTAAAAAATTAATAGCTAAATGCAATGGGATAGTATTGTGATGTTGCTGACTGCGTATGAGGGTTCGGGACGCTCCTTGTCGGGTGAGAGGTAATATAGCATTCAGAGCTACTGTTTATAAACACCAGTGGTGAGAGAGGACGAACTCATCGTAGACAACATGGTCGAAACGAAGAGGGGACAGTAGAGGTCACGAGATCATCATCGAGATGCGACCTTGCTGACTGCATAGTCCATCACCAAAGAGGCGAAACCATCAGAACCCACCTCGATCATCAACAGATCCTGGAGACTATCGTCAAGGTTGCAAATTCGAAGGAAAGTATCATGGTTGTCAAGAGTTGGCAATGCTAGTTCAAAAGGAGGGGTAGAAAAAGGGAATGCAAAGATTGACTCTGCAGAGGATGATGGAAAATATAATTAGAGACCAAAATAATATCAAGGGAGCTGTTTCAAATACCAGGAGGACCCTTTTCAAAATCCAAAAGTTGCGAGTTTGGGAAAGAAACAGACAATAAGGACTTTATATCTTTCGAAGTTAAATGTTTGCGTAATTTGGTTTTGAAAATAGCTAATGTAGACGACAACCTAATTTGCAGTGGTAGATTATTCCATATGAAAGCATATTTGGAGGCAAAAAACTGAGACCGGCTGGTTGTGGAGCTAAGGGGTGGTGAAATGATCATGGAGGAATTACGAGTGGCATAGGGTCGATTAACCGGAGTGAGAGCGTTAATTCGTGGGATATTTGGGCTAGAATTAACGCAAAACAGGAAGCAGACACCAGCTTCGAGTCTTCTAACCCACAGAAATTTAATATTTGCTAACTGGCATCTATCCGTATAAGAGAAACTGGATCCAGGAAGAGAAAATAGTTTTCGAGTAAAAACCCTCTGAACTTTTTTCAATCTTACTGCGGTCAGAGGCGTTCATCAGCCCAAATAGGGGACAGCAGTATTCGAGGATAGGAAGAACAAACATGCGGTATAGGTTTAACTTTATCTCCGGAAGGAAGAAATTATGTGATATAAAACCACATATCTGTGCAGCCTTTGCAGAAATTCGATCTACATGAGGCGATCATGCTAGCTTATTCGTGTAACTTAGACCTAAGTCTTTTATGGTTGATCGTTCTAAAAGTGTACTTTTTTAAAATACTAGGGGTCCAGGAAGCTTGGCGGTGCCAAAACACATGAAACTGCTCTTGGATGGAGAAAAATCCATCTGCCAAGTACAGCTCCAACGTGAGAGCATTAGTAGATCAGTATTCATTTTGTCAACGCAACTATTAGCAGTGTCTTTAGAAAATGAATAAATGCACTTGAGATCGTCAGCGTAAACGAAATTTTGTGAATTTGTGAGTAAAGTTGAAATTTCGGCAATGTACAGAATGAAGAGAAGGGGACCTAGAACGGTGCCTTGAAAAACGCCACTGGTGATCGGTTTAGGCGTCAAATAGCCATTACCTACTAGGACCTTCTGGCTGCGGTAAGACAAGTAGGAACCAATGAATTCAAGGCGAGGAGGCCGGATGCCGAGGGCTTCCAGTTTCACTAGAAGACGTCTGTGCAGTACCTTGTCAAAGGCTTTACTCAGGTCAAAGTAGATCACAACCACTGACTGTTGCTCGTTACGAAGGGAAGTGACGAGGTTAAGAAAAGCTAAGTGACACACTTCGCATGATCTCCCAGGTAGAAAAACCATATTGTGAGTCCCTTAAAAGCTTATTTTTCTTGGCAAAAGTCGAGAATTTGATTAAAAAAATAATTTTTTTCAAGAAGTTTTGCGAGAGCCGGGGTTTTTGTGAACACCTCGATAATTATTTACGTCCGAACGAGATCCCCACTTGAAGACAGGAAGAATAATAGATGTCTTCAATGAGTCAGGAAAGAATCCGTTTAAAAGATAAACTGAGAATACATGGCTAAGCAATCGGGGAAAGCTCGGCACTCTCTTAATAACTGAGTTTGGAATACCGTCAGTTCCCGAAGAGTGCGAGTTTTTCAGACGAATTATTTGCATACGAATAAGTTCTAAGGAGAAATCAATAGTGCTGATAACATTCAATGAGCATGCCTGAAACGTCAGAACCGGTTCAGATTCCATCGTTAGATGATTTGCAAAGAACGCACTACACAGTTCTGCCTTGTCAGAGTCTTCCAGAACGAAGTTCTTGTCTTCTATTTAGTAATGGAGGAATTTCATAACCCTCGTTTAGAAGAGGATCGACGGCGGAACAGTTGAGCAACAGATTTTGCAGAGTTTGGCCTCACTGAGTGCGCAAGATCCTCTGTCTGTCACGTGCAAGACGAATCTTAGACGCTAATTCAAAATAGTTGTATTTAATACCGGTTTTACAGGCATTGTCAGATGAAATATTCAGTAGGTAGAGGCTGGCAGTGAAAAACTCCTGAATACATATAATTATAAGTGTTTTTCCTATTTTCATGTTATTCAAGAGAAAAACTGCCGCCTGTAAGGATGATAGCAATTCAGATCAGGGAAGGGCTAACACAATTGCAGTCTTTATGCAGTCTCTGTCTTTGCTAGGAACCGGGATTGCATCGGGCAAAAGCATCCGTGTACGGTCGCTCACTGTCTGCCGAAGAAGTCAACGGGTGCAGGCTGAAGAGACGGTGCCGTATCCCTCAAAGGTAACACCTGGGATCGAGTTCAGATGCCGCACTCCGTCGAACAGGAAAACAGATTCTACCGTGTCAGCGCCCAGAATTCTGGAAACTGTTCTGAATGCAAAAACTAGTAATGGTAATCTTAAACAAAGAATAACTCCGTTGGACTTTTATACAATTGGGAATTTTATTCCACATGGCCATGGCGTTTACCGAAAAGAACCGTCGATACTTAACTGTGCGAGCTAATGGAAGAAATAAAAAGACATTGCGATGACTGCTGCGCCGAGGATGGTCAAGCTGCCTCACAAAGTTTTGTATCATCATCGGATGATGAATTAGGCGGGTTGTAAATACATCCGAGAATCGCCTTTTGCCGGGGCGACAGGATAATGGATGCGAAGCAGTAATTACCAGAGAATGACGTAACATCTAGATCAAATGGGAAGTGCTTAAATGAAGCTTTTAATATAGAGAAGACAACCACCACCACGCTTGCTAATGCGGTTTTGACGGTAGAGATCATACTGGTCTATGACAAGCAAAGAGTCGGAAATTAAGGGATGGGTCCAAGATTCAGTTACACATAAAACATCGGGCATTAACTCGAAAGCAATGGCTCTCAGTTGGGCCATCTTATTTAAAACAGATCTAGCATTAAGTAATATGACATCTAGCGTAGTTCGAGTATCCAAACTAGGGTTATCGTTACTTATAAAAAAGGAAGACTTGGTGGTGGGAAATAAAACTGTAGAGGGGAAGGTGCAGACAGAAAGTAAAATTGCTGCTGTCTACAATTAGCTAAGCTGTTACTGCTAACTAAATTAGGATTATTGTAGAGAAACAGATTTGGGTGGTATCCATTGAGAGGAAGGCTATTTTCTGCGTTAGCGAAAATAGGAGGCCTATAAATAGGATTTTGAGGAATATTGGAATAATATGGGGGAGAATAAGATTTGAAAAATGGAACAAATTGTTTTGGAAAACTGTTACCGTAAGGGGTAGTGTTAAAAAATGGGGGAGCCTGAGAAGTTGATTGGTTGGGATAGTTGCTAAGGAAAGTTTGGGTATGTATGGTAGATGCTGGAGGGATAGGAGGTTTCCCAACTTTAATAGCGTTTTTCTTTTTGGAACTGAAGTTTGGAGCATCCTTTGACTTGCCCAGGTTTTTGATAAGTTTATTAGATTGGACAGCTGAGACCGGAGTGGATAGCGTGGAATGGGAACGAGGTGGACTTGACCCAGTATTGTTGACTAAGTCAACAGTAGGAATACAAGGAAAAACTACGTTGAAACGGAGAAGCAGTTGGTCTTGGCACTTTAGACGGAGTTACTGACATTAAAGGTGGGCTTACGACATAGCTGATAGCTACTGCGTTGGAAATTCCTATTCGCGAGGCAGAAGGCGTTAATGGATTCGTTAAACGAATAGCGGGAGTTGAAGTTAAGGAGGTTTTTGAACCGGGCACTGTAGTAGATTGCTGTACCATCTCGTTATGGTTTGCATAGCCATGACCAGATTTATGGATAATGGATTGAGAGGCCGAAGACCTATGCAAGAGAGGAGACACATTCCTTCGCTCCATCGGTGTAAGATCCCGACAAAGGAAACATTTTGCAACCTCTAGATAACGAGTAATGCGACCTCGTTTTGCAAAAATGGAGTCCACCTCGATTAGTGAAAAAAGGCGACTAATATAGGTGGATTTTTTCTACGTGAGGAGAGGTGTTTGGCTTCCGATATTTTGTAGTTGAAACCGCACGAGTACAGGAAGTCTACGGCAATGTCAATGGGTCGTCTGTCCCGGGAAACATTTTTTAAAAGAAAATTATAATTTCGTTTCTGTCGGTCTAATGTTTCACAACCAAATGGATGAGAGAATCCAGATGCTGACATTCCTGAGAGGGAAGAGCAGAGATGTCACCGTCGAATAAGTTCCCCAGTATAGAGAGAACTGATCAAAACTCTAACATAAAATCATAACAATTTTGTAAAGCAGAGAGATCAATCTGCTAAGTTTTAACGATTGGTTGCATATGCATATCAATGCTGTGACTACGTGATGCAACTAAGCAACGTTTTGGTGCAATGGCTGAGAGCTTGCGACGAGCCGAGATTTTCGTTCTCATTTTTGCTAGGAGGCTTTTATTTGGTCAAACTTAGGAAAAAATCAGGCGAATAATATTCCGCGACAAATTTGTTTTCCAAAATTTTAACTAAGGACCTTTATACGTGCTTGAGAAAACTTATTAGTATTAACGATTTACCTGACTAATAACGAGGCTATATCGGTTGAAAACGTTGACTCTAAATGTTCACGCCTGTAGAAGTGGACGAGCACCACAGGTATAAGCAGTTGATAGAGTGTTAAAATTGCAAAGTTTTTATCAAAAGATCAGTTGGTAATTTAAGCTTTTGATAAGGAAATCCGGAAAACATTTAGAACTTTCACTTAGCTTTCAAAAACGAGCTGCGCGCCTTGACCTTGAGACCTATTGCACCCCTCGGTAATGGAATGCCCTTTCAAGTTCTATCAGAAATAGTCGAACCCTACTATAATTTAAAATAAAAATCAAACAACATCTGTTAAATAATACCACACATCTATTTTTGAATAAGATAGGACATTTTTCAACTCAGTTTTTTAACAGATTTCGGGCCGAAAGGGCTCTGATAACGCCAACTTCGGGAATCACGCGTTTTATAACGTGGCGGTTACTATCGGCGATAGCTACTTCAATTCTGAGTCCACCCGATGAGCTGCCGTATGTGCATCTAGAAATCAAGCAAATCCAAACGTACTTTGCGGCGATAGCCATTTCAGGCCAGAAGCTCCCACGAGTAGCTATTTGACGTCCTTTTATGAACATCTTACGACGACCTGCAATGCACATAGAGATGAAGAATTTAATCATCTGGTTATGTGGTACACCATCTGGTTATGGGCAAGCTAAAGCTGGTGGTTTTTGACCTACAAGACTCATAAATACCTATCCTATGGCTATGCGCAAAGGGCTCTTAAGTTAATGATTTATATACCCATTACCTAAAAAGCAGCTTTTTTCAATTTTTTTAAAATTATTAAATAAATTATGATAGCGTCTTTATTTTTATATATTATTTTATGATTGTTAAACAATTTGCTCAAAACCCTAATAGCAATCTATATCAGCCGTTTATCGCCTGGATATCGAAATTTCGAGATACATATATCGACTGTATATCGACTTTTTCTTCTTTGCCGATAAATGCCATGTATCGAAATGTCGAGATTTGTCGAAATAGACGAAAAAGGGTTGGATACTTCCTACGCTTCCCCCCATTTTAAACGAATAC